>JAPMNZ010950788.1:0-12458 GCA_029875035.1 Pomatoschistus microps | reverse complement strand
GGCATACACACATACAGAGTAGAATATATAGCACATGTATACTATAATTATGTATTTTAATGACCCCCAAACAATTCTAGTTTATTACTGTTAAATTGCAGGCATTGGTGGAAAAAGGTTTTGGGCTACCATGGGCTGTTTTATATTATTTCAAACTGATTTTCTCAAGAAAACGTCCAAATCATTTACTATTCTAATCATTGAAACCAAAATTAGGAATAGTTATATACACCATTTTACCTAAACAATTGCTTTCCCAGAGCAATAACAACCATAATTTCTTCCATTTGGTCCAGTGTGGGTTACATCCAAAGTTGAATAAAGTAAAAGTAATTCTTGGTCAAAATACCTCCATAATATACCAACATAGATACATTAATATACAATAAAAACGCACAAATGTAGATTATGATCTTTAAAACGATCCACTAAAAAATTGATTTGCACTTTGTAAGACAAAATAAAAAATAAAATAGGGTTTTAAGCTAAAGGAACAAGTTAGATTCTCGCTTCTATGTATTACAGTTGAGTAAAAATAGTTTGGGCACGCCTGATACAGACCGCGTGAGTCGGTCGGTACATCGCTCGTCCAGCAGAGGGCGCACTTGCTGTGGATAACATGAGGATAACCCGGTCTTATCTTGTCTCCTCTGCCTCTGCCTCAGGGCCCGTGCCACACAGAGCTCCACACTGCTCTGGACACTATCGCAAACTCTCAACAAACACTGGGGGAGAAGTTCACCACCTTCTACCTGCCCAACTGCGACAAGCACGGATTCTACAAGGGCAAGCAGGTGAGTGGAGGCTACGGGCGGTTTTATCTGGACCTCTTATTGCATTTTTGTGTGATAGCAGAGACTGAATAAAGCTGGGGTACCTAACTTCTACCTTCGTAAAGATGACAGGCTGTTCAAATGTTGCGAACGAATCAGACCTCTCCTTTCTCTTATATAAGACAACATGTTATATTTTCACTATTGTTATAAAAGTGCCTGTGCATGTGTGTCACTATTTGACTCTTTGGGCTGACCACTGATTGGCCGAGTGAGGGTGGTCCTGCCTGAAAAAACAAGAGATGGAGAAAAAAACTGAAAAAATACATGGAGCCCCAAATACATGAATGTGAAAACTTTGATTGGACCGAACTATTTTAGAGCTTGTAACATGGATTTTAAATGACTATTAGCGAATTAGGTCTAAAGCTCGGGTACGTACGTTTAAAACCGGAAACAAATGATCTAATAGTTATTTGTATAATTCATTCATCAGTCTGTTTTTTTATTATTGTTTCAAAACGTCAAGCAGTACCTGACTTTTTTCTGGGAACACAGAGGAATGATGGATCCAGAAAATAGGCCGACATAGAAGTACAAATGATTTAGGATATATTTTGCACAAGTTTGATTTTAGTTCAATCCAAGACCAGCAGATTGCAACTACATTTAACAGTAATATCATCTTTGACTTCTTTTGGAAAGCGCAACATAAAACCAATGTGTTATTTTTGTCCTCATTGTACAGTCTGATAGCAGCAGGTCCTTCCTTCCTGCTGCTGTCAGACTGTACAATGAGAACTGCTGAGCCTGATGTCATCTCATCTGTAACTAGTAAATACTGACATCTTGCGCTATACTGCAATTTGTTTCCATTGAAAGTCACTTTATCTACTATTTATCCTATACACTGCAAAAAATGTGAAAATTCAAGATTATAGTTGCTTGAAACGAGTGTTCTATCTTAGTTTGAGAAGAGCCATTTAGACTTTATAGACTTTATTTAGATAATTTCTAGTGTTTAAATTCTTGTATTTTTTCAAAAACAAGATCATTTTGCTTGTGTCAATGGCAAATCTTGTTTTAATTTCAAAATGTGCTAAAATTAAAATACATGTTGCCAAATTTGAGAAATGTCGGACTTTTGGACGATTTTTCATCACTTTTTGAAGTATTGACACTACATTATAGACATTTTGACATATTGACATTTACTTGCTGCTCTTATGAAGCATTTGCGGCTAGTGAAGAATCGTTAGAGCTATACTTGTATTTTGTGTCCTCATACCCTTATTGTGAAAATGCAAATCAAAATGTCCCCACCNATTATAGACATTTTGACATATTGACATTTACTTGCTGCTCTTATGAAGCATTTGCGGCTAGTTAAGAATCGTTAGAGCTATACTTGTATTTTGTGTCCTCTTACCCTTATTGTGAAAATGCAAATCAAAATGTCCCCACCGTGGGACGAATAAGCGTTCTCTTAACTTAACCTTAACTGTTATGAATACGACTGATCATGATCGCGTTTTCATTCTTTCAGTGCGAGTCGTCCCTCGTCGGCCCCCCGGCTCGCTGCTGGTGCGTGTCCTCCTGGAACGGGAAGAAGATCCCGGGTTCCGCCGACCTCCTCGGAGACTCGGAATGCCAGCAGGAGATCACCGTCCTCTAGATGAACACATGAACTCAATCTCCCTCTTCATCTTCATCATCCTCCTCCTCCTCCTCTCTTTGATACTATGCACATAACGTATGCTTCCAAGCTTTATTTATTCACTTGTATATTACCAGCATCAGCCGTTTTTGTCATTTTTAGATTTGTTTTATATGTTTGTCTATTTTTTAACATTGTAAATAGGGCGACACTGTATACATTTGTGTTTCCGTCTAAATAACTCCATTGCTCAAAAACCGCAGGTCAGCACCTCTTGCCAAGCCCAGTTCAGAGTGTCCTGGATGGGTTTTTTTTTTTTTTCACATGTATTCGTTCATTCACGAAACAACACAGCTGCTCATTCATTCAATCTGTTGACATTGTCTGAATGTATCTCCATTGGCGTTTCCTCAATGGCTACGGGGGAAATACTTATATGGCCGCAGGTATGTGTACAGCGGCCCAGCACAAACATATCAGCGCTCATCAGGCCGCGCTGAGGTCTGCGTTTGTCTACCTCTGCTTCCCTCTGCTCCTCCGGGCTACAGCAGCTCTCTCATGCCTTATATGTGTTGTTTTACCGCTGCTATCTAATATTTATTATGTTGTAACTGTTATCCGTGCCGAGTTATTGTTGTTTTTTCGGATCGGCGTCAGAAAGCTGGCAGTGGAATACAGGCTGCAGATGATTTGTTGTTGAGTTGTATTTATGATTTTACTTCTGCCTCTCATTAAAATGCATTCACATGATCAAACTGTGTTGATTGTTTTTGATTGTTTACTTATACACAGAATATATTGTCTCTCAACTCAAGGGGCTGTAGGACTGTAATCACTCCATATGATATTTCTAACACCGTTACCACAACATGCACCGTGTAGATTATTTCATATTGCCTTTAATAAGTAAAAATAGTCCTCTGGTGGTAGCATTTTACAACAGCATAAGTTAAAAGTGACAGAACTATCCCACTGTGACTGGACAGAGTTTGTGAACATAGAGATCAGCTTAAATCCATGGACATTATTATGGCAATGACCACATTACAAATAAGGGCAATGTGCTTGTATCTGCGGCTCAAAAAGCTTAATATACTCTGTGGTCTGAGCTGCACAGTTGCAAAAGGCAACGAGTTTAAAAAAAGAACTGAGAGATAATATAAAGATGTATGTGTGTTCTGGAAATGCAATGCACATTCTCACGGCTAAATGCATTCTTAACAAGTATACAGAGAGTGACTACACATCACCCTCTGGACACAAGCTTGTGCGTTTTCATGTCAGAATCAATGATGTTCATCATTGATCGTTCATTATAAAATAATGTCCTCTTTGCCTGACTTACAACACAAATAGCTTATTTAAAAGATTCAGTCCTTGCAGAGAACTGAAGAGTCTGCGAGAGGACAGTGTTCCTCTGCTCCTTCACTCTTCCTCAGAGGCTCCTGCAGCCATTGGTCCAAAGAGCAAACATCCAGATATCGACTGGAGCCATCTCTTGACCTCTCTCCAATATCCTCAGTGTCTCCATTTGTTTACAGTTCATTCTGCTTGCACTCCACTCCCTTGCTCTTGCCCCGCTCCTACTGGCTCTCGGAGTTGTAATACTGGGCGTCTCCCGGCAAAGGCTGCCCGTATTTGTCCACAGCCCAACACAAGCCACGCTTTCTGCCTTTGGACGGGCGGCACTGCAAGCACAAGAGGAAAGACACAGGGAGGCGAGGGTTAAAACAGCTTGGCCAAATCAGCAACAAAACTCAATGGAGCTGAGCAACAGTTAAGAGGCCTTAATGGTGAGATTGTGCTGACTCCTGGCTATGCAGCACTGCTGTGGTATTTGAAGCTGCTTTTATGGCGTACCACGTGTTGCACACACATATAGAGCCCTTTAAGGTAAACAGAAAGCTGCTAAAATATTTGCTTAGTGCCGTTTGTGAACAACTCAGAACCCATATTCTATTTTCAGAAGCTGGTGGCCAGTACGAATCATCTGTTACTGATTATACCCCACAGGTCCAAATTATGGGTACTACAAATGACTTACAGAGTCTGTGGAGCTACCCAAGGGCTGTTATTTTACTGCCAATTTTACTAAAGGTCAACCTCCACTCTAGTAAAACATGCAGCCATTCAATTTGAGCTAAGGCTGCTGAGCACAGGAGTCAGGGGCTAATCACTCTAGAAGCTGGCCAAATTTATCAGCAGCGGAGAACCCCCCTCCATCGCCCTATATGTGCAGACTTTGTTTCAATTTGTGGTTCAATGTACCTTTTGTAATTCACTGTGGTTGTAACTCTAAGCAAATAATAATACTAGTACAAATTGTCCTGCAGGAAAAGTCCATTAAAGTACAATCTGTGCATGAAAACAGGCTTTTGCGGTCCATATATTTTCACTTATTAACAAGGAATGTTTCTTTTCACTACGAACCATCAGACAAAAGTCCAAATTACACAGAGCAAAGTGAAATGTCTACTCTTTTTTACTGCCCCAGGGCTCCACAAAGAACACTGGGCCCGTTCTATGTAAACAAAGACAATGAAGCTGGCGTTGTGAAGCTGGTTATGGGATGATTGCAGGTCAAGGAGAACACTTAGAGCAGGCGGCCGTGCTAGTGTGTAATAAGGAAGACTGCTTTCAGTGATGCAGTGGCGCAGGAGCCTAAATGCCTCCATATGAACGCCGGAGAACCACTCATTTATTACAAACCAATCGTGGGTGAACCATGTAAGCGCGGGGACGACTGCCTCGCTCTATTTTTGGGCGCGGGCCGCTCTCAGTCCGGTAATTATGAGGCGAGCGCGTTGGGTGCCGCGGCCACCTTGACGTCTGTCTCGCTGGGAGGGTTCCCGTTAACCGGCCAAGCGTCACCACGGTAACGGCGGCCAGACGACCTCACTGGTGACGAGGCTCTAATAAGGACACGAGGACAAGCACAACTGTGTAATTGAGGAAGCTCCAGGATACACTCGAGTAACGCTGGGGGAAAAAGAAAAAAAAAAAAATTGGCTTTCGCTGCGTTCAGAAGCACCGGGGCTGTAGCCATATGCTCAATTCAATTCAAATAACTTTATTTATAGGACCTTCATTTGCAGACAGAGCACCAGTCGGGGTATATAAAAACACTACTGCTTACCCACTTTATCCTACATTTACAACTGTAGCCAACCAAAAATATTTTTGATTTTTACATTTTTACAACGGCCAAGTACTTTGCAAAAACTAGTCATCAATGCATGGTGGTTTTTATCTTTATACTTTCAATCTAGCAATAAAAAAAAGTTTAGAGACTCATTGTTTTAGAATTTCTACGTGAAAAATGCAAAACAGGGAACATAGGGAGCTATTACTTTGATATTCAAGCATGTTTACCATGTGCTTGTGTTATTTGATAAATACTTCAGTGATTATTTTACCTACATATTTGTCTCTTTTCTTCAAATTAAGTACACTTCTGGTCATTTTTCCACATCAAAATTTTAGTTAAAATCTTTAATTGAGTACATTTTTTTAACGCCAATCCTCCCAATCCAAAGGAGAATGTTCTTGAGTCTGTAAAAGCAATAGATTTCTGGTTTCTAGACAGATTTTCATTCAAGTTGTGACTTACTGGGCGTGATAAAATGTTGTGAATATGATTATGTACCTTGTTTAGGAATAAAATCACTGAAATATTAAAAAAAAGAAAAAAACAGTATACTGTAATCTTGCTAAAATATCAAAGTCAAAGCCACCTATGTTGAAAAAATAATGAGTATTTAAACATAAGTATCGACTCATTAACCAAATTATAACAACTGTGTGCTCTTTCATTTCACTGGGCAATACTAGTGCTGGGAAAATCAGGGTCAGACGCCTTCGTTCTCTCGGGTTAGAGCTTGGATTCTATTTTTAGGGTCTGAAATCACGGTCTATGCAATTAACATTTCAGCACCACTGTTGCACTTTTAATTAATTTTGTTCGTTTTTAAAGCAACAGTCTGTAACTTTCCGTAGGTTAAAAAGTATGCAAACTCTGGAACATTGTCTTTTGAGATTTTGAGACCTATGATTAAAGATTACAATATTTCATTTTCAAGTTTGCTGTAACTTTTGTCTATTTAACCCTAACCCTAACACACCTGCAATGCTTTTCCCTCCTTCAAAGTCATTATCTATGATCCTGTGAATCATTATTATATTGACCTAAAGCAATTAAACAAGAGAAATGAGTTGGTCTGACTTCGGAAAGTTGAAAATTGCAGCGTGCCACTTGTACTTTCCCTTCTAAACGTCATCACAACAAAGACTTTACCAGCACCAGCTACAACAACAAGCAGCAGACCTGTTTCAACCGTGCCAAAATCCCTGAGTGACGTTGCCCAATATTTAGTGTTTCAACCAGGAAATTACAGATAACATACAACTCTCTAGTAAGTAAGTAATTCAAATGCAATGAATTGATTGTGGTGGTAGTTTACTTTTGATTGCAACACAAGAACAGTCATGAGATGGCAAAGGGTTATATTGTGTAAGAGATAGGAATCATATAACCATGAAATCACCGGTGAATTACCATATTGACATATACTTTAGTTACTTGCTATTTCCATGATAATAATCTGCTGTTAAGTAATGTGCAACCAGTTTTTTCTTGTTGTGCTACTATGATTTCTTAATATAATGTATCATTATAACAAACACATAAAACTCAATGTGGTTTGTCAGGTCCACATGTACTGAAGTGACACTACTGACTGATCCAAGAAGGCAAAGTCACAAACTACTAAAGACTTGCCTCCTTGTCAGAGAATAACTATGGCCCGACAACAGTGAAACAGTTGTAATATGGTTTAGATCGAGAGAAATGTTTGTGTCAAAGAAAAATTGGCACACGCCTCTGTAAAAGTAGTGTGTTGGAGCTACAGACATACATCAGCCCCAGAGGAGCTGCCTCTTACTTTGCACAGTGGTAAAAGTGTGCCATTGAGGCCAGTCTGAGTGAGTGGTTTACCTGCTTTCTCTTATAGAAGCCCTTCTTGTCACAGTTTGGTATGCGGAAACCTCTGGGGTTGAGATTGTCAGTAATCTTGAGGCTGCTGAGAATGCTCTCGATCTCCCGGCGACAGGGACCCTACACATGAGAGAAAGCAGACATGCTCAGAGTCATTAGCTGCGTTTACTTAACACATCTCGTTTACACACTTGACAGCCTGCGGTTGGCTCGCGGTGCTCATTTAGCCGTGACAAGGCTAAACTGGCGGCTCTATAAGTGGACATTAGCAAATCTGACTCACGCTGCAGCTCATTCTGAAGCCTAAAACAATGGCATCTGCCACATGAAAGAGGAAAGATGAAAATAAATTCCTCTGACTCACTTCTAGAGGCTTAACAGTTTTGCTAAAGCTGCTTAAGAGTCTTACACTTGACACAAAGCGAAGTGAAAAGAAGCTCAAAGAAAAAGCCAACAGCCTGGTCCTTAACTCCCAGTTCTCAAGTCACTAATCAAAGCCACAGTCACTCGTGTGTGCTCACTCTTATGGACAAAGACAGGTTCAAAATAGCAGCAGGGCTTCCCAATATGCACTCACATGGGCCAATCCATCACTGCTGGCTCTAGGTACGGCCGGCATGCGGACGCCTTGTGGCCAAACAAGCGCCTGACCCGGTCAGCCGCAGAGCCATGGCACCACACGCCGTCATGCCATTCTAATGCGCAACGAGGCCAGAGCCAAGTGCCAGCAGTGCTGCCCCAAAACATCTACCACCCGGAGCAGCAGCACCAAAACACAGAGCAGAGCTGCTGGTGGTTCACTTACATACTCCAGCTGCTGTTTGCTCTCCAGAGAGAAGTTCTGCTGGTCTGTGATGAGCGGCCCTGCCAGCGCCTCTAATTTGAAGCTCTGCATTCGCTTGTGCTGCTCCTGTCGTAACATCTCAGACTTGGCAGAGGAGAAGGGGTGAAGCTGAGGTCCCATGGGTGCCAGGGGTCTGTGGGTGCTGTATGTGGTCTGGAGGCCTAAGCTTGTGGTATTCCTGTCTTCTACTTGAGGCTCAATGGGTTCTGACAAAAAAGAAAAAAACATGTTATTCATGCACTTTATCTGCAAAAGAGAAACACATATTTTCTGTCAAAGTGAAGTCCCAAGATGAATGTTGTGAGGATTTAAGTACATTGTTTTTATTCTAAATAAGATCACATCTTATTAAATACGTTTTTAGATTGCAGTTTATAGTCAATAATAACACTAAAACCATATAAATGCTTCATCACGTTTCAAACTAAAATCCTATCTAATCTGGTCTTATATTGTATATATTGTATAAATTATTATTACATGTCCCAAAGCATTTCCACATGTGATCTCTGTCAGTATAAGCACACTGTGTCATTAACTATGATGCTACTTTCCCCGGTCACAGTTGGATATTTGTAAAACATGCATCAGGTAAATGCAGCACAGTCCAAACAGAGGCGTCCATGTGCCATGGCCTTAATCACTGTAGAATCTGCTCTTCTCTCACACGCACGCACCTGCAGCAGTCCTACCTGGCAGCTCGTTGACGGGTGCACTGACTCTGGTTCCCGGGCGTTTGCTTGTGGCGTTGGCGCAGATGCCGCGTCCCTCCAGCAGCGCTTGGAGAGGCTTGGTCTCCCCGGGCTGAGGCTGGCAGCTGAGCCCTGTGCCACACTTCCCCGAGTACACCCCGCACGGCTGCCCGAAGCTCAGCGCGCACGTCACGCAGCAGCCGCAGCCGGGCTCCCGCACTCTCTCTGCGCAGTCTTTGGGCAGAGGTTTGCAGAGGAGCCGAGCCACCAGGTCGCATGGCTCACAGCGGATCACCGGCCCCACCGCACTTGACCTCCGAGTGAACGACGCCAGAAAGTAGACGAGGAGCAGTGCGCAAAAGCAGCAGGGCATGGTGGCGCACTAGAGCTGAGAGGACAGGAACAAAGTAGTGTGATTCTTTCTGTCGGTGATTCACGTAAAGCCACTGGACACAACATGTGAATATATAGAGACGGTGACTGTAGGCACACCCCCGTCAGCCTTGTGGTCTGCTCTGAGCTCACTGCACACACTGGTGAGCCGCGCAGGGCAGCTTCATCTAAGCTCGTTTGCAATAGGCTTTCTAGACAATAATAGCCTAATTAAAATGTACATTTCATTCATTCAAACTGTTCGTTTCTAAATAGTCCTTAATAGAACCTGTCAATAACAAGTGCAGTACTGGATAATCACCCCTGAGCACTGCAGAGATGTTGCAGATATCACTTGCAGTAAAGACAAACATTTCAATAACTTTCACCTGAACTGACACTCCAGATAGTTGAGCCATATTTTATTTTTCTGTGCCTATAAAAGCTATTGAGGCTTTTAAATGTGTCAACGCTGTAGAATTATTGAACACCATGCAAGAAGAACATCTGGGAAACATCTGTTTTACTTAGATGCTAGATTAGATATAGTGATATTATGTATAATTGATGTTTGCTCGTTGCATAATGACCTTGATCTGATCCCAAAACATGAGGCAGAAAAACAGTGCAAACAAATATGTGACCTTATCGTAATGATATATGCATAAAACTTATCTGCGGCTAAATGCCAGTGTAGATACAATGCTGTTGTTGTGTGATTTGTTGTGAGCTGGTCCTGGGAGAGGTTCCTGTTTAGAGCTTCCATTACAAATGAATGGCCATATTCAGGCTTATACTTTTCTCTGATCCCTCACTGTGTAATGTTTACAAAGCAGCAAATGTTCAAAATAGCACTTACAGCAACATAAATGATTATTTTCAAACTGCGCTCCACTGTCACTGGATAAAGTTTTGTGTTGAAGCCAATTGATTTTTGAATTTATATAAAGAAAAATCTCTCTCTAGATTTGCTCAGTTGGTACAGTGTGTGTGTTGTCTGATCTGTAAGTTGGGGTTCCATTCCCACCCCTGACATAACTGTTCTTGGTTTGACGCCCATTAACATCCAACTGAATGTAATCTCACTGAAATTGCACTGAGCAGGACAAAGTAAAGGGTTCGTTAGATAGTTGCTGCACGGTGGGAGCCCCCTGACTCAATGTCTCACAGACTATGGGCCCGAAATCAGCCCAAAATCACAACAGCAGACTATACAAAGTTGTCCGTTCACCAACAGCAGATCAGAGAACCAAACAGTAACTGCTATAGTCACTTTCTAATGTTCTTATTGTACGTCAAATATCGAGACTATATTTATAACGTTTGTAACATGTTTGCCATATATGACATGTACATTTTTTCCATTGTGAGATCAATAACGTTTATCTTATCTTATTAAATTAATGGTTTGTGCATTGTTTTTTGTTGTTGTTGTCCAGGACCTGTGTGTGTATGTGTACTGTATATGTGTGTCTTTGTGCCACTGTGTGAAAATGTGAAAGTCTGCCCCGCCCCAGACTCATGGGCTGCACCCTCCTTCCTCGGTCCTCGTTCTACAGCCTGAGTCCTGGACCTCTCACCTGTTTGTCTGTGGGAGTGGATCCCTCTCTCAATTTCAATGTTGGCTTCCCTGAGTTTTCTCACTGGGTTTCAAAGTGATTCCTTGTCAATAGTCTGAGGGTCTAAGGACAGTGAAGATGATCCAGGACATTTCTGAACATTGGTCATCTGTTCCTTATGGACCAATGGCTCCTATGTGTTTGGTAATATTGAATTTCCTGTGTTCACACCGCTGGTAAGTAAGTAATGTTTATTTCCATAGCCCATTTTGCAGACCAAGGTCACCCAAAGCGCTTTACAATGTTCAGAATTCAGATATTTTGTTGGTGAAGTCCTCTGAGATTATTGCTGTTGTGGTTCAGAGCTACACAAAAAGAAATTGAATTGGATTGAATGGTTGTGTGTTTCCTTAAGGTAAAGCCCCACCCCCCTCCATGCATTGAACATCAGGCCTCCTCTAAATCGCTTCAAAACAAAACGAACCGTGCACATAGTGTGAGAATCCCTGCATTACTAACTCTGCTACAACATCTTTAGCGATACTTACAAAGTGCTTACAGATGTGCAAAATGTCTGAAACAGCTCAACGGCATCAGGATGGGAGGTGAGGTGCACGCTTGCTCTTGCTTATAACATTTCTTGAAAGGCCATGTCTAATCAGCTGCCAACAAGCCCTGGCCTAGTGCCGCACATTCACCGACAACTCTACAGCACTGCCCTGGAATTCCAAACATTTGTATCATATGCTCAAAGGGGAGAAATGGCCGGGCCGATTTCCCTCTCACTCCACCTGTGAATATTCTCCATAGCAGGAAGCAGCAGGCAAATGAAGGAATGTCATCCCACTGAGCGGTACGGAGCAAGCGAAGTGTGAAGTGAAAAATGTTTCCTGAATATTACTGTCATTTAACATAACTTTCCAGTGACTTGTCCAATTTTAAACCTCAATTTTCCACAGTTATAGGGCCTCTTTGAGCGAATCAGACATAGGGAGCGGTGCATTGGTTCCAGTTGTTAGCCTGGAGCATCTACATTTATTCCGGCTAAATATAAAGCAGTCTTTTGCCGGGGCGCATGAATGCATGTGGAGTTCCATACTGAGCTGCATACCTTTGCGTCGGACGGCCTCTGTCTGCCTGTGTAATTACTGTAGTTTAAAGGTAGGTCAGAGAATACGGCCGTTTCCTGTGCTTCCTTCAGCGAATGAAAGCAAAGAGGAAAGAGATAGTGCTCAATGTGTGTTCCATCGTGAGCTAGTTATGTTTGATGTTGTCTGAAAATGCACAATGATATGAGATCATGGCCGTTGAAGTCAAAAGTGGGAGCAGAGGGACAGGCAAAGCTTTGACTACAAGGAGCTGGACTTGATGGGTTCTATGAGTCTGAATATTTGGATAAGGCTACAGTAAATCATGAGCTTGTAAGAAATTATATTGAACCAATTTAGAGGTTTGTCTTGCTATTGTGAGTCATTCATTCATTCATTTTCTGCCCCTTTATTAGTCCATTTCTGGGTTGGGGGGGTGGCAATGAGAGCTGCACCCAATGCTCATAGCACCAGTCCCTC
>JAPMNZ010950779.1:0-15439 GCA_029875035.1 Pomatoschistus microps | reverse complement strand
TAAAATCATCTGTTTTTGAAATGGTACATACAAATACATAATTGATTGTAAAGATACTATCTTCTCTAATCACTTTACTAACCAAAGCCTTGTGCCTTCACTCACGTTTCATATCAAAGAAAATGTTTGCAACAGTCAAAACAAACATAATCCTCTGCTACTTCCAAATAACAACTGCCCGAAGATGTTATTTCGTACGTTTTTGCAAGTTTTATTCCTCTAAACTTAGTCTTTGCATAAAAATACTAAGTTTAGAGGAACTCCTAAATGTGGCGCAAACTTCAAAAGTAATTCTCTGTATCCTGATTGATGTGATATTGCAACTTGCTCCATATGACATCCATCTGCCCTTGGTTTAATTACACTGTATTGCTCCAGAGAGTGGGAATCTCCTCACACCACATTTAACTTGGGCTCTCTAAAGCAGTCACGTTTGTTAAAGCTATGGGGAATCCAACTGTTCTTTTTAGAAAATAGGGCATTATATTTTGTTAAATTGTCTTCAGCAAATTAGAAAACAAACTATTACATTGTTTTGACTCTTGGGGCTGAGAGCTGATTGAATGAGAGCTCTTTCTGCCTGAAAAAGCTGTCCAAAAGCTCTGAAACCACATTGACTCAATCTGACCTAAACCTCTGGAAAAGAAACAACTATTTATCTAATTCATTAATCTATTTAATTCATTTAGCTTGTGAATCAATGTGTTATCCCTTTAATACCAAAACAATTCTGCAGAACTGCTCCACACTTTCTCATGTGTGCTCTTCCCAAAAGGAATCCATGTAATTAGATTAGTAAATTGACTGACATACATTTTGGTCGACTAGGAAACAGTCGACGTCAGTGATCTGTTTCAAATGAAGGAAACTGACTGAGTTATGTGGGCCAGGGTGCACGGCCAGCTACAGTAAACACTTCAGACTGACAGCCCTAAAACAAGCTTGAACCTCCAAAAACCTCTAAATGTATTCATGCTTGTTTCCATGGAGATTATTCCATGTGCTTTTTGTTTAAACTAATGTTTAAGATGAGAACTGGTCACAGAACTGGTTGGCTTTTTGGTTTTATTACTTTCAAGGGTATGAGCTTCCAGCTCCTTATTGTTTTTTGTATCCAAATGTAAAATACCTAAACAATAGTGTACTGTAAACAGGAAAAAAGATTACGGTATAAGAAAAAACAGATAAATACTGTATGTATGCTAGTACTACATGTTTCGGAATTACAAAGACATATGTATTTTGTTACTTTTTTGTCATGTTTTGATACACACAAGAACAGCAGACCACTAGATTAAATCTATTGTATTTTCTTTAGCTAACGATGAGAGCTTTTGTATTTTTTATATAAGTCTAGAGTTGTACTATACTTAACATTCACTTATATTGCACTGTGTGGTCCTCATTTCTACAGTTCTGTAAATAGTGATGCAACAATTAAAACACTGATAAACATTTTTGGTAATGCTGCATTTTTGTATTCATTTCAAAGGTATGGAGGGGGATTTTCTACTTCCGGGTGGATCATCAAGACTATTGGTCCTCCCAATTGTCTATCATTCTGGTGATACGTCCTTGTCAAATAAGACCAGAGATTTTTTTTTGTGTGAAGAGGGCGATTTTTTCCTAAATTTTGGGGAAATCCTCCTGTACCTTTCAGATTTAATAAACTGGTGAACTATCTCCACATACATCGAACGGTAATGTAATAGTCCATGTCCCTAGTAACTGGCTTCTATCACAAGTTTTCACATGTATTTTTAGTCTCTGTCAGCTTTTTCAGACTGAAAAGTGAAAAGAGATGACCATCGTTCAACAACTGATAGAAGGTCATTGTAAATATGTGAATGTTTGTGCTAACCTAGTCATTAGCTTTGTGGCTTTTTAGGTTGGGACAAAGAAAGGAAGTTAGGCACCCAACTTTAAATCTGAGTTGTTGTAACAATCTTGAAAGTACTTTTTGCTCACCATACTTAACCTTCAGCAGCACTATTACTTCACCAGCCTATCATCTCCTCATTACCTCATACTGACTGTATTGTCCAAACAAGCAGAGGGCTGTGATAAAGTGGAGGATCCTGATCTAAACGCTGAATGGCTGCTCACAGGAGGGTGTACAGGATCCGGGGACAATGCGAGGGCCGACCGGACAAATAGCCTCACCTCCAGCTGAGTGTGTTGTTTCTTCTCATTGTGCTGCATGAAAGGGGAGAGGAGGGCCTTGCTTAAGAAGATTATAGGCCTACCCCACCCGTACGTTTAATCAACATGCCCTTTCAGAGCAGCCAACAATGCCAAACATGTCCAAAACGTCACCCATCTTCTCCCCATAGCATACCGCACATGTTGGGACAAAATACCCATCCGTAACCACTATAGTTAGAGAAAGGAGAGCCTGCTAATTCAGGACCTGTTCAACAACGTCATTTTGGTACAGACCTAGGTCATCATCATTACGGTATCACATTCCCTGCTTTTCTAATCAACTCAAATATCAAAAGCTTTTTAGACTGGTGGACAACAAGCTAACAGTGCAACATGTATTTCTACGAAGTTTAAATGGGCCTGTGAGAATGTCTTATGCTCATGAATCAATAGGCTTCTACAATATTGTTATTTTTTTATTTCCCATGACTAATAATGGATAAACATTCCTTAAGCTTGTTTATTTATTTGAATGGGACGCTGTGTCTTAATGAATTTTTATCCATAGTTTTAACATCTTTCTGAGGGTCGAGAGCTCTAACGATCATGTTATTTACTTATTGCTGGTAAAGATTCAATGAATAATAATCATATAAGTTTCCTCTTTCACTTTCAACATTCATATCAATAAGTTCTAACGATTATAAGTAAGTGTTCAATAGCATAAGGTAATGATACAATAGAGCAGACCAGCCATCACTTTGCTCACTGTCCAATACACTCACTCTTATCAGCTCAATTTCCAAGTTTGTAATTTAGTGCAAATGTGATAACGAAGAGAATGAAAACGTGTCTTGTTTTCCGTCTAAGAATGTCATCATCCTGATAGAATATTTGATAAGTATCTAATTTTCGCCTGCACAAACAAAAAACTAGATTAGCTCCAACTCGTTTTATACTGATCCAAATTCCCCAAAGAACCCGTTTGCGTTTTTTGTGCTTGCCCTTCATTTTTTTCTTTCATCCATGCTTAAATATGTAAATAAAATGTCTAAAGTCATTCTTCAAAGGGGGAACAAAAGAAAAAAAGAGGGCTGTGGGAGAAGACAGCCATAAAATTCCTCCGATTCTCCATAACATTAGCCGGAGGGGGGCCAGCTCCCAGCCTGAGCCTAGCAGCAGGGGTGCACGCTTGCTCCATAGAATCACACATCTCAAATCCCACACACAAAAAAATAAAATATCTTTTCAGCTTCAGCCATCAAAGCGCCCCATCCCTCCTCCTTTTTTCACTTTATTAGTTACAGAATTATCTCACTTGCTGATTTCTGCGATGGAAGTGCCGCCTCGCCTCCTTCCCTGTTGTGGTTTGCGAAGATGAGATCAAACATGGCTAATGCTTTATACGGTTAAAAAATTAAGTCATTGACGTATTATTAATTGTTGAAGAAGTAGGAGTGGATTTGTCAAATAATTTTATGTCATCACTGAGACTATCCAAAAGACTAAGGAAAGTGTGAAGAAAGATGACGAATTCAAAGCCAAAGTTATCAGACCGTGATCCATTAAGTCCACAAACTTTAATGAGGAAACAAACCATATTGTTATGTATTAACTAATGTGACAGTGGTGAAAATTATACAAAAGTTAACCAAATATACTCAAGATTTGACAAACAAATGCTCAGTCTATACTCCCATCTGTCAAAATAAGTGAAACCGTAGCATTACTCATTACATTTAACACAAATAAATCATACCATGTTTCTTTTGTTTAGCTTGTTACCAATTACCTAGCAAATGAATAGTAAATAGCAAACAGTCAATTTCACCCCAAAGAGTTTCAATGTCAATCTGGGGTAAACAGTTTGACTTTTTGGGAAAAATCAGCTGAAATTATATAAAATACCACTACTAATATGGAATGTACTATCTCAACAATTATACCCATCTTTGATTACTTATTACTCGGACTATGTTGCTGATATTAATCCATAATCATGAAAGCCCAACCTAAATGCAGATAGTAACCACTAGACACTTCAAATATTGACACTTTCCGGGCTTTGCTTTGTGAATGAGACCCGCAGAATTATGAAAAGTGAAAACGAGATGAATGAAGAAGAATTGTGAGAACTTCTTTGGTCAATTGTATCACCTCTGTTATTACACCAGAAGGCTGAGTGCAGATATGTGCTTTGACCTGAGCTGCACAAAGACTCTGATTTTAAATGATTCCTCTCCACATTAAAGCTGTCACTGCTTTTTGTTCCAGCCTCATAATACAAGTGTATAATACAGAGGGAGAGGGGGGTCATAGGCCTATCAGCTGTTGTCCTTGGCTTTGTAAAATGGCCTTAGTATGGAGAAACAATGTCATATCTTTTTATGTCAGTTCCCTTTCAACTTTTCAAATGATCAATGACGTGTTTTGTTTGTTTTGTGCTATACATTAAAGCTACCGTATATAACTTTTTTGTGGTTTTTATAAATGGATTATGTCTGTCCCAACAAAAAGAGTTTTGTTTACCATCTTTATCTGACTATAAAACATGTAATCCCTTATGTACAGAGAGCTCATTAGGTCTAAAAAAGCTGATTTGAAGATGTGACAGAGGCCAAAAATACATGTATATAAAAACTATAGTGATTGAACCAACCTGTTTTGGACCCAGGAACTATTTTTGTGGTTTTAAGGTTTCGTATACTCAAGCTTTAAAGCCCAAAATAACAATAAAGGTTCAGAAGATTTTCATATTTCAGTTGATTCCAAATCTAACAGTAACATATTCACATAAGTAATGATATTCATAAGTGGATCATTTCAGTTATGTATAAAATTTGAATTTTGGGCACTTGATTGCATCTGGTACATACAAATATGTGTTCAGAGACAGTAAATTCAACAATTAAATGCTTCAATCTTCAACAAACAAAGCATTTTGAATATAGCAGCTGATTGTGTGAAACCTGAGATGCGCAGTGCTGCTTGTTCTATATACCCTATATTTGTGCACGTTGAGCCACAACAGCTGAAATGCCACTGTAGCGATATGACATGCTTAAACCGTTTAGCCACGCCACTGTACCCACGTCTCATCTCACCCAAACACATTTCTCAAATACTTTTTAAGGCACTTTAGTCTCTCTCATAAAAGGTCCATTAAAAGCACTTGTGTTTACCCGATCCATGCCCCAAGAGGATGCCAGAGTCCAGACCAAAGGATAAATCAACTCTTTTACAATGTAATACGAGTATCTCACAGGAATTGGCCCTGCACTCAACATGGTGGCTGCCAGAGCATATGTTTTATGACTTTTTATTAATTTACAGCACCTTCTATTGTGCCTGACTTGTTCACGTCTTTGTTTTGACTTAATTGGGTAATAAAATGAACCACCCAAACCATCCATTCACAGTCCATGGGGAGCCTTTGACTAGCCAGGAAGTGGACTGTGCATTCATGAACACAATTTACATGTTTACAAGTCAAATGGCCCATTAAACCTTTCTTTTGAAGTCTTTATGATAGAATTGTTTTATAGTATTAACTGATGTGGATACAAACATATTGTTATTCTCCTGTTTCAACTCAACTCGTCTGACATTAAAGAAGACATTATGTTTGGCCATAAAACATTATAATTACACTTTCTACTATTCTATTTCAGATTTCAGATTGTGAAATATTGTCTTCAGTACAAAATATATAGTGAAACAAGTATGAATGGTAAAAAAAAAAAGGCTTTCTGTTCATAACTCCCTATGGTACCATCAGAGGGAGTTGATTTAGCTTTTTTGTTTGTTTTTGTATCTATTTTAAAATCCCTGACTGATGACATGTGATTGTAAAGATCATTATTTCACCTGAGCAAGTCGAGGTCTGTTTTTTTTCATGAGAGAGCAATGTTACAACAAGACAGAAATTGTTGATTTAGCATATTATGTCTCTTTTGAACTGACAGGGAGTAGACCTTTCTGTGATCTTACTTTCACTATTAGTTACTGTATCGTTGGGTATATCCGATGATACCCTTGAGGGTACATCTGATAGCCATTATTCTTCATTTTGTTTGATAATTGTGCCACACTTTATATATTGTTGTTAACTGTAACAGGTATTGCACCTTATTGGACTATATTTTAATGTGTATTTTGGTAACTTCCGCTTTTTATTGAATTGTATTCTAATATGTATCTTGGTAAACTTGCACTTTTATTGAACTGTATTTCAATGTGTATTTTAGTAACTTGCACTTTTGTTGAACTGTATTATCATGTAAGTTAGTAAACTGCAATTTTTCATTTGAACTGTATTTTACAATGCAAGTTAAATGATTGTATTGTCAAGGACTTCAGGTGGAAAGAAGCATGGTGCTTAATCTGGTGCAGCCATCTTTTTAATGCAACCGCACATTGTCTATAATAAATTAATCTTTAACTTAAACTAAACTTATCCTTCAAATGTTACTCTGCTCTTGTACTGTACACATCACTCGGCTTGCTACAAAAATAGAGGCCTACCTTATGTAGTATCTTTGGACAAAGCCAGCCTCAAGCTTTGATTAAGATGTGTCAAACCAATGGGTAAAATCACTCCACATTTGAGCCCTGAAGAGAGAAGCGAAAGAAGAACGTCTTTATTTAATGGACACATAAAATATAACTTTTTTTCATNAATAACACATGTTTAACCCATCAAAAAGAGTAATGTAAAAGTACCAAATAAGATCATATCAATTATCTCATTAAACATGTTAGAATATTCATACTAAGAAAATAAGTAAGAAAGTGCCCAGTCAGTGATCCCTAAAAAGCTGATCTAAAAATGTGACAGAGGCCAAAAGTATGAAAGGTAAATATAGGAACAACCTGATTGAGAGCAAAAAAACAGGTGAATTAATTACATTGTTCCACTTTTGTAGTGTAAAAGTTGGGTACTCCACCTTAAAGAGATGTTTTCTGTATCCCTATTCAAGCGCATTGACATACAACTACGTGCAAGTCTTAACTGGGCTCATGTCAATGTTAGGCTAACGTTTTGTAAAGGCTATCAAAATTGGCACAAAAAATAAAAATAAAGCAAATCTACGAGCCTAAAAAAAGAGTAGAGAGTAATGAGCAGACTGTTCCGCACGATTTGAGAATAATCCGCGTGTCAGTGTCGTCTTTCTTATGCAAAGTAGGTGTCTTTGAAGGCGGATCTTTTGGCAGGTTGGTCCGGGGACTGGAGCTCAGACCGGCTCAGAGCAGCGCTGCCACCAAACGCACAACAGCGTCAGGAAAACCCCAGACCCGGGCGCGTTTCCGACTCGCCAAATCCTGCTACTTTTTGTCGCCTTTAAAATAACAATCAGCTGCCCCCGAAGTGACCGCGTTTCAGCCTACCCAGGACTCGAAGAATTGTTTTTCTTCTGCTTTCT
This sequence comes from Pomatoschistus microps, assembly GCA_029875035.1. Lineage (NCBI taxonomy): Eukaryota > Metazoa > Chordata > Actinopteri > Gobiiformes > Gobiidae > Pomatoschistus > Pomatoschistus microps. The sequence goes on along the minus strand of JAPMNZ010950779.1, from coordinate 7,871 downwards.
TTGAGCAAACTTACCACAAGAGGACTCAGCGTGCCTTTCTCCCCAGTTCACGGAGAGTATGAGTAGCGAAGGCAGACAACAGCGCGTTTTGGATTATTGGACTATTTAAATAAGCGTTTTTTTTGTCACGCAAATTACGTTGGGAAGCTGGGAAACTGAAGCAAAGAGGGTTTTACAACATGGAACAGTCGTGTGCCCTCCGCGGGGAAAAGTATACGGGACCCACGCGGGATTTGTGTTGAGCTAACATGGGACTGACACACGTGTAAGTTCACTTGTCTTAACATTAAGTCCAAGCTACCACTTTTCTACCCTACTCCTAAAGTTTTGCTTCAAGACAATGTGTGGTGTCAAACTCCCTCTCCTCTCCGCACTGCTGCTGATGTTGGGAAGCAGCTGTGCCTCTGCTATCAGCTCCATAGACCCGGACTGGTCAGGGGAGGGCAGATGTCAGCATATAAGCATCCCCCAGTGCAAAGACATTGGCTACAACATGACGCGAATGCCCAATCTAATGGGACACGACGACCAGAAAGAAGCAGCCATAAAGCTTCAAGAGTTCGCCACCTTGATTCAGTATGGATGTCATAGCCACCTCAAGTTTTTCCTATGCTCATTGTTTGCCCCTATGTGCACAGAACAAGTGTCGAACCCCATCCCTGCCTGCAGAGCCATGTGCGAGCAAGTCAAAGTGAAATGCTCTCCAGTTCTAGAGCAATTTCAAATCCCATGGCCTAAATCGTTGGACTGTTCGCGCCTGCCAACTAAGAATGACCCTAATAACCTCTGTATGGAAGCTCCAAACAACGGCTCAGATGAACCCCCAAAAGTGTCCCACACGCAGCCTCCAGACTTCAGACCGCAGCGGCCTCTCGGTGGCCAGGAGTTGCCTTTAAAGGACAGTAGTGGCAGACCTCCATGTACTAATTCAGGCAAGTTCCACTTTGTTGAGAAAAGTGAATCTTGTGCCCCCAAGTGTTACCCGAAAGTGGATGTGTACTGGAGCCAGGGTGACAAGCAGTTCTCTCTGGTGTGGATGGCCATTTGGTCTATCCTCTGCTTTGTCTCCAGTGCTTTCACAGTCCTGACTTTCCTTATTGACCCACAGCGCTTCAAATACCCAGAGAGGCCCATAATTTTTCTCTCCATGTCCTATTGCGTCTACTCCGTGGGCTACCTAATTCGGCTTTTTGTGGGCGCTGACAGAATAGCCTGCGACAGAGACAATGGCGTCCAGTATATCATCCAGGAGGGCCTTGAAAGTACTGGCTGCACCATTGTGTTCCTCATCCTGTATTACTTTGGCATGGCCAGCTCACTGTGGTGGGTCATCCTCACCTTAACGTGGTTCTTGGCTGCAGGCAAGAAGTGGGGCCATGAAGCCATTGAAGCCAATAGCAGCTACTTTCATTTAGCAGCTTGGGCTATTCCAGCAGTAAAGACTATTTTGATTTTAGTTATGCGCAAAGTCGCTGGAGATGAGCTCACGGGCGTCTGCTATGTGGGCAGTATGGACGTCAAAGCACTGACAGGCTTTGTGCTTATTCCTTTATCGTGTTACTTAATTATCGGCACTTCTTTTCTTTTATCCGGTTTTGTCGCTTTATTCCACATTCGCAAGATTATGAAAACTGAAGGCGAGAACACGGACAAACTTGAAAAACTGATGGTTAGAATTGGAGTATTTTCTGTCCTTTACACTGTACCTGCCACTTGCGTCATCGCTTGCTACTTCTACGAACGCCTAAACATGGACTATTGGCGTGTACTGGCCTATGATAGGACATGTGTGAATAGCACAGGCCCAGATTCAAATGAGTGTGTCATGAAAACGTCTATTCCAGCAGTGGAGATTTTCATGGTGAAGATCTTTATGCTGTTAGTGGTGGGCATTACCAGCGGCATGTGGATCTGGACTTCCAAAACACTACAATCTTGGCAAAATGTCTTCAGTAGGAAATTGAAAAAGAGAACAAGGGGGAAGGCTGCCCCGAGTAGCGTGTTCACAAGCAGCAGGTCCTATATCAAACCTCCCCAATCACTTAAAGGGCACAACACAAAGTACGAGCCCACGCGGCAGCCCCCCACCTGCGTTTGAGCCAAAAATACACTTATGAAAGCTATAATTACAAAAAAACAGAAGGAACGGCCTTGTTTCATTTATGCGGTGAGAGTATCAAACTGCATATTATGTGATAGTCCTTCCAGAAAGAATCCCCAGAATTAAAAATATATTGTATAAGAGCCAATTATAAATGGCCTAATGCCTATTTTCTATTTCATGGGTAAATGCTATTTTTTTCTACTGAAACTTTTGCACTGTATGTTTGTCTTTTTGTCATCTCCTGGATCCACCTATTCAAATATACTGTATTATTCCTCACACAAACACAGCATTTATTAATTTGCCATCAAAGGTAACTTAAATAATGTGCAATATGCCCTTTCCCGATCTGAAAACTTGCCCCAGGGACAATGGAAGGACCAGTGACATGTGGATATTTACTGTATGTTTGAATAGAATGAGACCTGAACTCTTGTTGTGAGACGGACTTAATTGTTGAAGCACTCAAAATATTTGTAAATGCAGTTGTGTTTTTTTCTTTGCTGTTTTATAGCAGAAGGGAATGTTTGTATATATTTCTAAAAAATAATAATAGAAAATTAATAAAACGTTATAGTTTTAACTTTTTTAATTCTTTGTCTTGAGATTTTTTCACTGTGATTATTCAAGTGTGTGTTTTTCAAGATGAGGACAAGAGAATGACCACAAAGACATCAACCATCTATTTATTGTTTTTGTTTTAATTAACATTTTCTGAATACATTTGATATATCACTGATTCTAATTTGAAGTATGGCTTAAAGTCATGGTTTGTAATGATGCCATTCTACAGCGATTCATTTGGATTTAACCAACGCAACTATGAACCGTTACTACTGTTATTGGATATTGATTTGGGTATTGGATCTATAGCCTGATTGAGCCTTTCAAATGAGATAAAAGACAATTTACTGATTGATACTAACCCCTCCCCTAACCCAGAAATGGATTAGAAGAAGATGAATGGATGTTTGGATATTAACCCAGAGATGTACAGTAGAGTTCCCTCAGAATAACATACTGTACATAAATAGCACAATTTGACACACTTTGTAGCATTTTAGCTCTAATTTAAAGGGGGTAAAAATTCAGTCCATTCACTGACAACAGTTCATATTGGGTATTCGAACATATTAGAGGCCTCACAGTTTCAACATTGGCACATACGTGAAAAAGTTAGATTGGGGGTCTTCTAAACCAGGGGTTCTCAACTGGTGGGTTGGAGCCCAAAAGTGGGTCAGGGATCATTATTCAGTCTCACAATTTTCTTGGCATTTTTAAAATATGTATTTACTATACTACAAGTAATATCGCCCAGAAAGAAGTAACACCTTTTTACACCTAATTTGAATTAAAACGTTAAAAATTAAGTTGGGTATTTTATATAAATACATTCTTCCTCATAGACATAAATACTCATTTTAAGAGGCTTTAAATCAATCAATTCAAATATACAGTATTTTGCTTTATTTGTATATTAAATTCATTTGGTTCCAGTTGAGAAGCACTGGTCAAAACAATACAGTCTATGGTCAAAACACAACATTATAGTCAGAGTTATAAGCACCCCCTGCCTAGAATGTTCCATTTTATATTGATGTTGCAATTTTAAGGTATCGCCAGAACCAGCGGGATCTGGTTCACATAAATTTTCCCAATTCAGAATATACAGTTTAAACTGAAGAAGCACTTTTACAAGGACAGTACAACACGTCCAAATCACCTTTTATAGTAAATCCTAAACCCTCAAGTTGAAAAGTATACAACTTTATTTTCTCCTCCTCCTCAGCGTGGGGCTTGTGGCTGTATCAGTGCTGGGGCTATACAATAATCCCGCACTTATTCACGGCAGGATTAGAATTGCGTTTGAAGGGCTTGACTTTGAAAGACGGGGTTTTACTGAAAAGCAAAATAAGGAATATCTGTCATCTCCATCTCCTTCTTATCAGTGGGCCATAGTGGTATTTCTAAAGGCACATCTGGTCAGGATTTAAAGTAGTTACTTGTGGACTAAACCACTTCATTTAAGCATGGACAAACTCAATGCACCGTGCCATATCTGGAAATGTTAAACGATTCTTAACCTGTCAACAGCTTGAAAGTACAGTTTCAGAGTGCAGGTGCAAGTCTGGTCATGTACCAATGAATGACTTTGGTCTCAGTGGAAGTCATAGACAAGAAAAAAGCTATATAATATGTTTGATACATAGTTGTAATGTAAAGGCTGCAAGTCTATTCTTGAATATTTGCACTACTGTTGTTTATAGACAGAGCAAGACTACATGTATAATGTAAGAAAAAATGCATGTGAATATGCACAATCTTAAGCGGATTGTGTAAGTCATTGTTTGACAACTTACACAAATAGATGTATGTACATCTTACAAAAAATGAAAGGTTTGTTACTTGTTACCTCTGCAGATGACAGCAAACAGTTTGACAAATGTGACAATAACAGTGTTTATAAGTTCAGTACAGCTGTTGCTACATGTTCGCCATATTCTCTGTGTATAAAATACTTTTAAAATGGTAAACTTGTTGTATCTTGTGTAAGTTTTATTACCCCCAAGACGTAAAGTGATCAATGGTGTTTGTTTGCTTTTCTCTGAGCAATATTACTCAAAAAAACAAATGGAAGGATTTGGACAACATTTTCAGGGAAGGTGCGCAATGACCCAGAGAACTACTGATTCAATTTTGTAGGAGAACCAAATCTCCGTCTGGATGCTTTTATAAAGGAATTGCACTGTGCCACTTCTCAGAGGTCTGTTCTCTACGAGTGCTGTTTTTGGTTTCTGACTTAATCATTATGTTTTCAGAATAGTTAAAAAGGTCTCGGGTTTATACCTAGTTTAGATATGCGTTTGTCCTCACAAGCCCTGAGTTAGTAAAATATTAGCATGAGCTTTAAGGTTTTATGATGTGAGTTGAAATGAATGCTTCACATTTCAGTTCATATTGTTTTTGTTTCAATATTAAACAACAGCTAATGTGAAATGTGTTGGTAAGGCAGACATTTTGGGCATTTTTCATTATCTACAGTTTCACAGAGATGATTTCCACCCAAGGGCATTCAAGTTGCAACGCCAACCCAACGCGCTGAGCCCTCCACATCACATGGCTGAACCTCTGTGCGTCTCTATCAAAGCGCGTGTGCTATAGTCGCCTGTTTGAGTTGAGAAAGGTGTGAGAGCTTCAAGCGGAGGCCACCTGGTTCCCAGCCCCTCAGGTGTCAGGGAGGCAGTAAATATAAATGACAGTTAGCACTACCCCGAGGGCTCCTGCAGACTTCACTTCTCCTCTTCTGAATTCTTCAAAGCAAAAGGACCCAGCTCAGAGCAAGGGCAAAGGGGTGAAAGTAAAGTACTGTGTTTTTGCTGTTATAGCTGCATTGTTGTCATATCCATCTGCAGAAGGCAACAATGTCGGCTTTCTATGACGTTGCAGGCCATTATACGTTGTTATGACTTGTTTTATTTGTCTAATAGGGAAATCCCACTGCAATCACATGACTCATACCATGATGCAGAAGGCACACCTCCCATGTGTAAAGTATAAGCATAATACATTTCCGTTGGTAAATTTCATAGTCACACAATCAATCATTTCAAAAGAGCATGCTCTTCTCTTGAGTGTTTAAACATTTTATAAAAGGTGTGGCTCTAACTGTCTAAAACCTAACAATGAACTCAACCAAACCAGGTAAAATACTTTGCCAAGAGGTACACCATTCCAGTTTGAAAAGCACCATTTGATGAATGTGCGTGTCTTGCCTGTGCAGTCACTGTATGTATTCATAAAGTGCTCTGACACTGTGACATAAACCAGGTTTGTGGGTGACAGAAGCTCTTTGATCAGTGACAGAGACGCCCCGCGTCTTCTTCCTCAGCACCTGTTTACCAGTCCGGGCCTGCTTGACACACATGACACACATACAACAAACAACAAAAAGAATGCAACATTAAAATCATTGCTTTCAACCTGGTATGTCATACAATAGTAAGCCTGCTAAGTTTGCTTTTTATGAGCATTTTAAAACAACAATATGTAGCAACTTGATTGAAACAGGTACTATAATCACACCTATCAGAATTTTCAGACATTATAGCACAGAATAATGACTGTGCTGGGGTTTAGGCATGGAGCAGAGGCTGTATATGGACAATGCTAACATGCTAGATCCTGGAAAGCTAATAAAAAAGCCTTGCTCTTTCATTGAAAAGTAATGAACACTGTTTAATCCTAATACGTTTGGATTACATTTGAATATTTATGATTTCATGTAAATAGATAGATAGATAGATAGATAGATAGATAGATAAACAGATAGATAGATAGGTACTGTAGATAGATAGCGTCTCCGTCTGATCAGGTTCTTACCCTAACCCAGAATTTAGCTTTGTTTTGTGATTATCGAAAGCAGGAAAATGAAAGTGGCACTCCTGATTGGGTCTTTGGTTGCTAGGTAGTCACTATCTGAGAATTTAGCTCAAGATTCCCGCTCATGGAACTAGCTTGAATTAGCTCTAATCAACTTAATTCAGGATAAGGTAAAGGCTATAGCGACGGGCAGCAGCACTCGGTTAGTCCTACAGTCTATGGTAATGAGGGAACAAACAACTGCATTGAAAGCTTCTTGAAATGAGAAAATCATGGCTTGATTAAAATATTACATATATTATAAAAGTGTGAATGCTCCAAGGTGTCCAAGATAATCATCCTCAAACACAATCAGTACTGTACTTGCTTGTACTCAGCTGAAGGTGAGAGTAATTGCATAGTGTGCTAAAACAGCACATGCTAAAGGCAAGCCCGTTCACTTTTGTAAATACATAATGAAGCGGCTTGCAGGCTCTTCTCTGATCAAACGGTATTTGATAGTGGCTTTTGCACAAAAAGGACTGAATATGTTTATTTGCCTGTGAAGAAGCCAGTGACTTTGAGGTGGAGATCAGGAGGATTAGTCAAACTGACAAGAGACCTGAGCAAACAGACACACCCCCTGACCGAGCAGTCAAACACTTCCTCATAATCATACAATCACATCAGTCAAAACGCAGAGCAACGGTGAGCATATTGTATATGTTCAGGTCTCTGTACATTTATTCTGATGTCAAAACACCTGCAATTCACTGACAACCCATCGTTTTCTGACAGAATAGTCTTTAACATGCTGAACTTGAAAATTAAGAAGGCTAACAAAAAAACTTTACAGAATCATCCTGCTGTTAATTGCTCTTATTTCTTTGTAATAATGAAGTATTGTGAAGCATCTGTGTTTAGAAAATCTCCCTCTGTTCCACAGTTTTCTGCAACATTATTCATTCTGTGACTTAACTTCAATATACTTAATAATATATAGTCCTAATATAAAAAAAAATGTATTAAGGAAAGAAAAGCATGTACAAAAAGCCTTACTTAGATGATAAAAACTTCATTCTGGTCATGCCGTAATTATTCAAGTATTGTCCTTTATGTGACTTGTATGTAGTAACCTTCTTCACCTGAATCACGCATGAAAAAACAAGTGTTTTAGTTCTATATTAAAGCTATTTTTGGTTTTACTGTTCCACGCTTTGGCAAAAACACTACTGAGTTGAAACACGAGTTGTTTTCACACACTATCTCAGTGTGTAAGGAAAGGGTGACCCAGGGTTGGTCCTATAATTATAATTCTAATCCACACACACACACACACACACACACACACACACACACACACACACACACACACACACACACACACACACACACACACACACACACA
>JAPMNZ010950774.1:0-18061 GCA_029875035.1 Pomatoschistus microps | reverse complement strand
CACAGTGCTCGATTAATGCACTCTTTTTGTATTTTTCAGATTTTGTTGTCACATGTTTCGGGGGGGCACAGCGGGTTGAGGAGGTCATAACACAAGGGGAAATGGCAGACAAGTGATTTGACACTTGACCGCCTGACATCATTGCGGAAATATGTATCGTATTCTGAAGCCTGCCACGGATCAATTGTTTGTGCAATGGATTGTAACACTACGTCATTTCAGAAAGAGTCAAAATGTGTAATGACCCTTTATTGAATTTTAATATATTTTATGCTTGCAGGCACACCTGAAGCACATAGTAATGTTGATATGTAAAATACATATATATACATATTTCAGTTATTTCAGAAAGCCATACTGTTATTTCAAATTATTTAGATTAATCCCACATATATCAACAATATTTTCTGAAACCATGTTGCACTTGACTTCATATTTTGATCGAGGTTGTCTGTAGAGTACATGTGCTTGAAACTTCTTTTATTTCACTCATTTAGTCAAAAGAGGATAACCTGAGTAACTAAAATAATCTGAGCACAATTTGCATGAGGATCTTTGTAGACTTAAGGCATGGTATCCTTCTTTTTGCATGTGTGTGTGTGTGTGTGTGTGTCTGTGTGTGTGTGTGTGTGTGTGTGTATCTGTGTGTGTGTGTGTGTGTGTGTATGAATGGCGTTATCATTCTCAACAAGATGGTTTGTTTGAAAATGCATGAAAACAATGATCCGATTAAGCCGACTTGAAACACATAAAGACTCCATTGAACTTGGGATGAGAACAGCCATAATGATGTGTAATTCCCATTTGTTTTGAACAGAAATCACATTCCGCACACATATCTGGGCAGAGATAAGCATGCTGCAGTCTAGAGCCTCGTTTGACGGGGCGGCTGCACATAAACAGTACGGTACATTTTGAAAACAGAATAGTCATTAAATGTAGCCTTAGCGCTCAAGCCAGCATAATGATAAAAGCTTTTTGTGTGATGATGAAGACTGTTTACCTCATCATCAGGATCAGACTCCAAATCCTGTGGTTTTCCAAGATGCATTGCAGGTGCAGAGAGAGGTGACATGGAGAGCAGGGACGTTACAGTGAGCGGGGAGGAACAAATTAAATACAGGGAATGCAAATGGTGCAGCAAAAACCAAGAGCATCAGGGCAAATCTTTTTGGTTAATGACAAAAGTAAAAGAGCAACATAAAAAAGCAACAGCAACATTTAATATCTTGTGATCATCAACCAATACCACAACATTTCTAAATGTCTTTTCTGAAACCAAACTGAGTCGGCCAGGAAACAATTACAAGCAGAACACTGCATGTGTAGATATGATTGGCACAAGTTTAAACACTAAAATACGACGCAAGCAGCAGGCAGTCATTCCCAACCAAACAGAGTGCAGTGGTTCCTCTGGATGTCATGGCTGTGTTGTCTTCCCATTACTTTGTTTCATTTATGAGGATGATATGATGGGGACTGGAGAACAATGTTCAGAAAAAGCAAGCCTACCTTTTTGTGTGTTGGCAGTATGATATTCAAATTGCATATGGCAGTCTGAGGCAGACCTTTAGAGGATTTTGGTTCCCTCAAAAAAGACAAGCGGCCACAAGGATCCTGGCCCATGTCCCTGATCTGAAAAAGACACAAAACATTTTGAAAGTTAGAGACTTTTCTCTGAGTTAACGTATTCATTAATGTCAACAATATGATCATCTTTGAATTACACCTTTATTCCAACAAGAAGAATTTGTCTTGCAATTGAGAACTCATGGGACGTACATTTAAGCCCGATAATCCACAAAGCTATTGTGATAAAATGGCATCATAGGTTCAAATTTCTTATTTACCCTTCAACTATTGCATTCTTAATGCGATTCAAAGCTAACTTGGTCCAAAGGGTTGTACGGCTCATGTTCACAATAGACTTTAGACACGCGGCTGACCCATTTTTGTGTCACTGAGGCGTCCTGTCAGGATGAGTCACAGGGACCCACCTAAGATGTTGATGGACGGCTGGGGTTCTGTTAATTGTTTTTGTTCTGTAATACAAGCATTCGTCTGGTTTCTTTGTGTTATCGTCAATATCCAGCACATGAGCGCACAATTTTCACTTAGGACCAGTTGACCAAGAGGCATGTTTTTTTAATGGAAAACTTTTGTGGAACAATCAATTGAATGTGCAAGTCTACAGATGACTCCAAGGTAAAGTGCTTTTTCATAACCGAACTTCTGCCATCCATCAAACAATCATCATTTGAAAATAAAGTGACAATAATACACAAACTACAGTTGCCTGATCTGGCCTAAAAGTATAAGTTATCAGACATTTGCTCGTGATAAATACAATTGCATTAAAAGCAGATGATCCATGAATATGATACAAATTAGAAGTCAAAGTGTGTCTATTGTCAGAAGTAAGGTTGTGTGTTGTATTCGATATACCTTCACATTGAATGGGAGTCTGTTTTCTTTGAAGGAGAAAAAGTTAAAAACCAATTGATGGCCACCTTTGGTTAATGGTGACAAGTTGCCATAACAATCAATAAATATTGGTTTTCCCTCCAGGACCTACAGGAAAAAGGCAAAAAGAATTGTGATTAAAGGTGTTACAATGCACACAAAATACTAAAAGTTTAAACCATATTAAGGAAATCCCACCTCAATGTCTTTACTGCGAGCTACTTCTTCAAAGTTCTCTTGTTGTTCTAGAGTCTTGTCCACCTTGTCATCCGTCATGCAGAAACAACGCAGCCGAGCCTCTACAATGTCGTTCATTTTGGCAAACACCACAAACTTGGCCAGATAGGGCACGCAGATCAGCTCCCGGTATAACTGAGACGCTAAACTAACCGTCTCAGGAATCTGGTGACAGTCTGCGAGCCAAAACCTAGACAAAGTAAATAAGAATCTATTTTTTGAAGAAATGATACAACTTCAATGTTTTACTACGTCTTAAGTGACATGCAACAGAACTGGCTTGTGTAATAGAAAAGTCAAAATCTAATATCTTTTTTACACAATAATCTAATCAACGACATTTCAAACTGCTCACACAGCTCATGGTTCAAATTCTCATATAGGTATGCAAGAAATGCTGACCAAAACTATTTACCGCTTGAACACAATGAATGAATAACTTTGCCGTGTGAGTCAGATCTGTGTGAGTCCCTCAGGACTAAAGGTACTTAAACCATTGCTCTATGTGGGAGCGCTGTGAGTGCTGTGCAAGACTTTACTTTTCCTGCACCCTGCAGCCGTCTGTGGCTTTTTTCTGCTAATTAAACAAGTGAACCCCATGATCCCATGAATCCCTGTGAATCTGCTCAGCTATGATCAAACCAGCACAGCAGATGACTGCAGTCAGTACTCTAGTATATACCAGTGTGTATATGTAGTATGCAGCAGTGCCAAATGCCCTGTGTTAAAGTCCTACCTGGCCGATACATTTGTGGTGAAGGACACACAATCTGTAACAAAGGAGAGAGGTGTCGTCCCTGTGATGTCTTCCCACTGGGCTGGAGACGTGCCTCCTAAAGAACATTATATTATAGTATTTAATAAAAATGCACAAGACCAGGATTCAGTTTTTGTCTGTGAAAAGAGTGCTTCTTGCCTGTGATGCTGCAGAGCAGACGGAGGCACGGCGCTGCGTCTCCTCTCTGGCCGCTTGGATGACCCTCAGCTGATCGAGGAGGAACAGGTATCGTCATGGTGATGGGCTTGTGGAACTTTCTTCTTCTGGGTTCGACAGTGACAATAGGGCTGAAGGTGGCTCTGTTCCCAAGAACTGCTCTCACCATGTCATCAGGCACTGGCTGGGCCTACACAGGAGACAATACACAATATTTCACAGTATTTTTTCAGAAGACAACGTAATATTGCAGGGAAGATCAGGGTCAGAGATACCTGAAGGCCAACCCGTATCTTCTTAGTGAGTGCTCCTGGAGGAAATGAAGCCTGGACCATTGGTACTGTGGAGCTGGACAGCATACCTCCATCTGGGCCCATGTGGTTTGACTCCTGTTTAATTCGTGAAACGACAGCAAAATACTGAGGGAAATCTTGTGTGACAATACGGCAAATGCGTTTCTTCTCCAACTCAGCTGGACTGTCTAGCTCTGCACACACAAAAATACAACAGTTTTGTTAACAAGGCTTAGATATTTAATTGAATGCACTATGCATTCCTCAAATGCATTAAAACCCAAACTCCTGGGAAGAGATTCTTGTAAGCAATATTTTTTTGTCCAACTTGTTGTATCAATCATCAAGTGTGATTTTGTTAATACAATTGAGTTAGCGTTAGGGTTAGCCACCTTTGGTTTATAAGACCAACGGTGGCCAGATAGGTAGTGAAATAGTATTACACAGTTATCAGTCCAGTTGTATTTTTTGAAATAAATTGGAGGAAAAAAGTGTACAGAAATATATATAAATATACAGTAAGTGTTAAGGTCCTAAACCTAACCCCTCTTTACCTTCGTCCATTCCACTGAGCAGCTCGACCAGGTCTTCAGGTCGACCATCAGACTGATGCTCTTTCCAGGTGTCACCATTGTCACTCCTTAGAACAATAAGCTCCCTCTCTTTGCCACGCATTGAACCGAAATGAGGGATCTCCACAATCACTGGACTGAAAACAATTATAAACAACAGTTAAAACAGATTAAGTTCGAATCGTAAATTAGATGAATAGATCCAGCTACCCAAGAAATTGTGCTCCTGCTGGTCCGACCTCCACCAAGCGACTGACCAGGCCCTCTCCCTCCACCATGGGGGGAGGGTATGCCAGCTTGTGCCTCTTGGCCAAGCGACAGGTGATTCGTGTGGGTGCGGTACATTTCCTCGGAGGAATTATAATCCGCATTCCATTGTGCCGACTGCCCCTCATGGATCCACCTCGAGCATCCACCATGAAGCTGACCAAAAATCTGCCAGGCACAAAACGACTCGTTGAGAACAAAGAATAGAGGAATACGATGAAGGCCGTAAAACCACACTACTGAGACAGGTGAAGAGGACAGATCCCATGCTGTGATCACTGTACACCCAAGAAGATCCAGAAAGAGTACTACACCCACATTTAAGTATAGACACATTGAAAACATAGAGCTTTTGAGTACTGAAAAATTCTCACCGTTATAAGCCCCAAAGTATTCAAATTTGTCAAACTAAACAAGACCAGAACAGGAGGTTTAGTTTCAAATTTGAGGGCTTTAGGTGTTGCTTAAGTCTCTGGTACTCTAAAGCTACATCCAGTGATACAACATGTAACCGCTGTGAAGATTTACTGTATTAAATTGAATGCTATGTTTGTCATGGTTGCGTGATGATCTGATGACCAAACAATAGCGATGTTGAAATCACACTTGTATAAACGTAGTTGTCTATTCTACTGTATGCATTGCAGATGACACACAAAACCACACAGATGGAAATGTGACAAAGGTGGCTAGAAAATGAAGAAAGAAGAGGGAGTGATATCACTGTGGCTTCAGTCATCACCTGGAGTCATACTGAGGGAGCGGGGAGGACAAGCTGCAAAGAAACACATGGGGACAATGCAGGAGACAAACCTTGAAAACCTTATTCTAGGAGCCCTTGCAACATTCTACCAAGATATTATTATTATCATCTTTATTATTGTCATTTATCATTTTTATGTAGAGCAACCTTTCAAACACAAAATGAATGAAGAAACGTTCCGGGTTCAATGACAGTGTGCAGCTGGTAATTCTGGAGGCAAACACATACACACACACATGCACACACACACACACACACACACAAGCACGCACACACACACACACAAACAAGCACGCACGCACACACACACACACAAGCATGCACACGCACACACACAAGCACGCACACACACACGCACACACACACACGCACACACACACTCACACGCACTGAAGAAAGTGGCAAAATAAAAAGTTTCATCGCCTTGACTTTAACTCGACTCGACTTAAACATTACAAAACCATCAACGGCCAAGACGAAAGAACATGGTGGTATCACAAGCTCTATGTAAAAAATGCTTCATGTCCACAGTAGTTTAGAACGAGGGCCCACTCTTATATTTCTTGTTGTAAATTAAACAAGACAAGTTCCTCTGTTAAGTTTACTGCTGTCTTTATCCATTCAAACTAGTCAAATTACATGAGTATTTCAGCAGTACAACCAAATTACTGCAATACGATCTATCACATGCCCAAGGACTACAGATGGAAAGTAGCTGGAGCTTAATCTGGTGCAAATCATCTCTTCTTCTCCCTGCTCTATTAAAACAGTAAACTAAACTAAACTGTAGCATCTATCATTCTCTTGATGGGACCAGAAGAGCATCATTGAACCGTGTGGAAAATCTTCATGATTTCTATAGCCTTTCATAGCAGAAAGCAACAGTCTGTACTCACCCAGAATGAATGGGGCTGGACACAGTGTGGTGGCTGTGGTCCGTCATGTCCGGAGTCCAGCTGTAGCGCCGCATACACTCAGTGTTGTAATCCCTAGTCACCGCCAGATGCTGCAAAACAGGCATCAAGAGACAAAAACAGACAATGTAAAACCCCTCACAGAGAAGCACCTACACACTGTGGAGAATGGTGATGAGACTGAAATGAGCTGCTTCACATTGTTACCTAATGTGTAAGAAAACAAAAGCTTATAGTAAACTCAAGACATACGATGGAATTATGATGATGGAAAATATTGTCTCTTCAAAAAGACAAAACTGAAAAAAATACAATTCAAAGAATGCGCAGCAATGACGGAAGAGAGACCCCCTTGAGTGTGTGAAAAAATAAATAAACAAATGACAACACTGACTATGCAATAATGAATACCTTGTTTAGGGGGTCAACCAAGTAGGATATGTCTTTACAGACACTCTGAAGCTTAAGGAAGAGGAGAGATTGATACAAAATGTTGGTTGATTAATGTAATATTGTCTAACCCTGAAAAGGGCCGTAACAGAGAACCAAATTGTGTTTGCATTGCACTAAATATGTTTTTTCTTATATCTTGAGTGAATCAGAATACAATTGATACGGATTATGAACACTTTGAGTGAGTATCTTGAGCGAGTGTATCTACACAATACTAATATATAGACATAATGTTTCTGATGTCTTCTGCACAGTCAGGATATCATCAACACTGTCCTTTCACAACATGTACAAGAATGTATTTACCGTGTCTTTGGTGGGCGCCAATATCTCCTCGATCATCATACTGTCCCGTGCATAGGAGCTCCGGTTGAGTGTGTTGGACCTATCCGAACTGAAGGAGCGGAGGCTACACGTTACCATGCAACCCAGTGCCGCAGGCAACAAGAAGTTATGGGAACACAAAATGAAACACAAAGTACATTATTACATGCAACCTCCAGGGAACCAGGCTGTGTGGACAGAGAGTGGCCACGGTGAAAAGAAGATTTAAGGTTTAGGAAGCTGGTTTAGCACTAGCAAGAGAGCAGAGAGAAGACACTCAGAGATGCAAGTAGGAGAAAGGAGAATGCACAAGGAGAGATAAGAATGGAGAAGGAAAGAGGGGACACTACATTATCTATTGAAAATCAAAATTAATACAAATTATTATTACAGTAGGATGTAACTAAAACACTCCAGAAAAGTTGACAGCCTTTTCTTAGTTGTAAAAAATCTACTTTTGGTTGGCATAATAACAACTGAAACCATCTTTCAGACTAGAAATGTAGACCGCAGACATCCACCAAGAACCGCTTTCATTACTTTATAAAGATAAACTGCAAATTGTAATACTTTATTCCTTGTTCCTTGTCCAATATCTAAGGTTAAATGAAAAAGTTGCTTGTTTGGCAAACAAACAGACCCAGATAAACAGATAAACTCCCTAGCGGACCATCTTTAGTTGTCCCACTGTGGGTACATTTCAGCGTGATATAAACTGCATTACAATGAAACATAATTAGGTCAAAAGACTAAAATAACGAATAATTGGTTTTCAAAATAAAACCTGGCTTTAATATGTCTAATGCAGCTGCTGCGCTCTTCTGGTCTAAGATTAGCAGCTGACCTAAACCAGTTTGAGGAAGACAAGACGGAGGAGGAGAAGAGCACTTTCTCTTCGTCTTCTGCAGTGTTCTTTTATGACTGAACAGACCGACACACTCCTTCAGTCTTCAGAACGTTCTTCACACACGCCTGATTTTTACTGACTCCAAAGCAAAAAGGAGTTTGGGACATTAACTGGTCCTGAGTCACCCATGCTTTTTACTATATAGGAAAAAGGTAGAGTTGCCTGAAATACTCAAAAACTGACAACGCGGTGGTTTATTATGCATGTGTGTATGTGTGAGCAGAGCAGAGGACAGAGGGAAAATGCAGAGCTCAGCGGGTTTGAGTGGGTACACATTCAGCACAGAGAGAAGGCCTTTATTCAGCAGGCCTGCCTAACCCCTGCATCCAAGTTACCAAGCAACTCTGTACAGCTTGAATAGAGAGGCTGGCATTATAACAACACCAGTCTATATCAATGTGGCGTCCCCTGCGTGAATATTCTCTACAGTTTCCTCCTCATTCTAGTTATTTCTATTTCTATTCAGCTCAAAGTGTCCTTGTGTGACTATGTAGTTTTATGAGGGCAAGGCCAAATTTATTTGCAATCCCTGGAAGTTGCGATGCGAGGCATGCCACAGCAACACAAAGTTCAAACCAAAATGAGGAAAAACTTCAAATCACAAAACACTTAAGGCAAAAAAAATAAAATAAACAGCAATAGAAAAGGATGCCTCTTTCTAGAACCGGGCTGGAGCATGGTTGGGATGGAGTTTAGATGGATAAACTAGCAAATGACACAAGACGACAATCAACGCTCACAAATATGAGATGATTTTGGTTAAATATAGGATGAAGTTAAGTGGATTTATTAATGTACACAGCATTCACAGCTACAGTCGGACATTAAACTACTGTTATTACAGCTCTTACCTGATTCTAGGGCTAAAAGGACAAGACAGGGTAAAAGAAGGAGAAGAGCAAAATACTGAAGTGAAAAGAAAATCAATTCAAAAACATGTAAGCAGGAAGTCTGTGTTTTCAAGTATTTGGTGCAAGTTTGGATAGATCTGGAAGAGTTTAGATGACAGCCAAAAGTTATGCCAATGTTATAAACAAACCAGCAACATCTTAAGAGTCATGAAATCTTCCAAAAGTTGATTAAGATTGAGATTAAGAGATCCTTTATTTGTCCCACAGTGGGGAAATTTCACGACACACGTTGACTGAACAATAGCTGTTCTAAATAAAATAAAATAAAACAAAATCTCTAACTCTGGCATCAATAATAAGTATAAAAACTCTATCTTGAAAATAATAATAGATGTAAAAGTACTCTTTCAAATTGTGACTAAATGATATTTTCTATTCAACAAATGTATCTATTATTTGCAGTTTCACTACTTATATACAGTAGTGCACCTGTACTGTATATAAGCAGCAGCAGCTAATTTTCAAAAGAAAGCACAGTTTGTTCACATAAAGGCCACACTGGTATATAAGATTCCATGTTGTAATGTAACACTTAACCAGCAGCTAATAAAGCAAAACAAACAAACATAATGATAGACAATTGTTTAAACTTGTCAGATGATTTAACGCTGAGGAGTTATAGTGCACTGTTGACTCGTTATGGACAAAGCTAACGATAAATAAACAAAACGGAGCAAACATTAGCTCAAGTTGGTATGCCCTAACTGTTCGCTTCCATGTCGGGGACTCATTTACCTATTTTAACAATAAGCGTGTATCCCATTGCTACTCAAACTTGATGGAGTCACATTCAGAAATTTGGATCTGACGACAGCCCCAATCAGTTTTAGTCCTGTGTGTTTTTCTGCATTTCCTTAAGTTAAATAAACAACAGTCCAAATCCGTTCCTATGACCTGAGGAACACTCTCACTAAATGAAAATACATACATTGGCCGCATCCCTGTAAAAGCAAGAGTTGAAAAGAGAAAAATTGGCGACTTATAGATCGGCAACTACAGTACAAACTAATCCAATGGTTGACTATTGATTACTAGTATCCAGACAAATTATCACATACAAACATCATCCTATTGTTGTGCTATCCTATCCCCTTGTCACAAAGAAGAAAAAATTAAGAAGTTAAATTGAAGTTGTGACACTGACAATATGAGCTGTTTCGATGAATGGGAAATAGTGCCACAAAATGCTGAATCATTTGTTCACTTTGATTGCCATTTTGAGTATGAGCTATTTTTTGAGTCTGAAATACAGATGAATACTAATAAGCATACTACTACATATTTGCACTAAATGGATACATAAATTGTGAGAAGAAAATGAAATGTTTATTTCTTAATACATGTATATATCAAAACATGGATAATGCAGCTGTGTTCTGTGTTGAGCCATGTGCTTACCTGGCTGAGCGGGCACCGATACTGAAGCCCATGTAACCCTCCTGAGGCAGAGAGTCATCCCCGAGCTCCTTGAGGTCCTGGGGCCGCAGGTATTTGTCTGTGTCTCCAGTCATGGCCTCATCACCTGGAAAAAGGCAACGATCAGACTCCACAGAGACAATCCAGGGAAAGACTTGGACGAAACACAAGCCCCTCGTGTCATCATATCCCACTACTTATCTGATGTTAGTACTTTGGGAGAAAGTCATTATTCAGCATTATTGATTGTACACTGCATAGCCCACTGCAACTTTCACACGCTGCAGTCAAAAGTGTATCACAACAAAAGCACTGGGTCTGGTGTGGAAAAGCTTTCAGAGAAGAACAGTGACGTCTGAAAAGATGCAGAACCAAAAGCACTTTGCACCACATCTGGACCTCAGTGAAAACCAAACGCAGCTCTCTCTTTTTTTTTTTTTTGTCTCCATCTCCAAACCACAAAAAAAGCCAAAAGCAACATAGAGCCATCAAAGTCCTGGCCGAGTCTCCAGGAGCAGAACCAGCGCACCTCGATCGGCGGACCGGTGGACGATGACGCGCCGCTCAATGACGGCGCTGGAGCGGGCTCTGTGTTTCTCCTTCTCCCTCATCTTCAGCTCTGTCCTGGCTGCAACACTGTGCTCCTTCCCGCAGCCCCTCCCGGTGGAGCCTGCATATTGCCGCACTCACACGGCACCAGCGGCGGCGTGAGACCAGCGCGCACGCACCAGCCACGGATCCGTAGCGCGCCTTCACAATAAAGCACGTCCTACTTTGGTCTGTCTATTAATACACCTGAGGGGAAAGCACGTCTCAGCAGGTATAGGACGCAAAGGATCACTCGCTAACACTGCCAGCGTGGTGACTGAATGATAATACCGGAATTGACCTGCTTCATACTTTACTAATAGATCCATGGTTTCAAAGTCTCCGACAAAAGCGTTTATATTTTGAAATTATTTATTGCAGTCCCATTTTCACGAATCCCATCCTCCAACACACATAATGTAGTCTATGCAGTTTCGTTTTTAGCCAGTGGGGGAAAAAAATAATAATTAAAAACTTCATACCTTTGTCTACTGCAGCCATGAGTAATAATATTTTTTTCCAGGTCTAAAATCCACAGAGTTCAAGGGTAAATCCAGGCGGGGGTCCAATGTAACTGTTGCTGAAATTGATGCGCTCCTAACTCCGCTCCAAACAAACTCGACTGTGCGTGTGATGTGGAGGCCTGTCGCACATCTCTATTACACTTTAATTCATTAATTAAAAAAAAAAAGTCAAGTATTTTCTTTCCTCACAACAAAAGCGGTAAAAGGTGTGTAGTCCAATCCATCTGACGCAACCGGCAGCCCCGAGGTTAATACCCCCCCAGTAGAGACGGCTCAACCAAAGCTCATCTGCCTGGATTTAGACACAGAGGAAGAAGCCTATGTCCACGGCGTCAATGGTTTCACCCTCTGTGGAGTCACCGGCTGTAGCTGCTGTGGCCAAAGGGAGCTCAGAGTGACAGAGTGGACAGAACTCTCCCAGGGCTTCTCTAGGGCTGGCTGCTTTACAGACTGGGAGGGTGGGGGCAACTGTCACCTATCACAGGTACTGCAATGGTTATTATCATCTTGTTACATTATAAACTCACATGGGCAGGGGTGCATTGACATTTGAAGGTTCACAATGATCAAGCCAATATGTATCAAATGATTATGAAGAACATTATCATCAGACATCCTTAAATGTCTCAATTAGACCAGTAGTAGTCTATATAAAGCAATGGGTCAAGCTTATCCAGAGCACAGGAATGCACTACCATGACCTGTCATTCACTTGCCCTGCAGCCTAATAGGATAGGCTTCCTTTATATAGGATTAAAAAGTCCCTTGGAAACTCTAAACATGCAATGCAACAAGTATTCTCTCCCTTCAAAATACTTACAAATCAATGCAATTGCAGTGAAAAACTAAAATGTGGCTAAATGTTACAGTTATGTAAAGCCTTGTAGAGACACAGAGCAGTTGACATGTGTGCAACGTGCCTGTTTCAATGTTGATAAATTATGCACATTGTATATACAGTTTATATGGAGGCACAAAGCCATGGACTCTGCTGTTTATATTTCCGACACAATGATAATAAAGCAGATACAAAATTCAATATATTTTTTATATCAGAACAGCTTCTGCGTCGCTCAAAGAATCCATGGAGCCATGTGTGAAACCTGTGGACAGATCAGCTGACTGAAACTCCACACGGAGCAGCAGCCCATGAACAAACTCATCAATTTTACACAAGTGTGGCTCTGTGGTTCACAACAGACAGTGTGGACACACTCTGAGTGACTCCAAAACTCTACTTAAGGACATTTAGCTCTGCAGCATTATGGGGGCAGTCGTACAGCGGAGGTCACCAGTTACACACTGAGCACACTTCAAAAGACCATGTATTATAAATCCAACACAAAGCTGAGCTTGTATGGACACATGACACCAGCTTTGGAGACTATAGTCACTCTGTGGTGAATGCAGGAGAACAGCTTCACAAAATACTGGATAAGTTTCTTATGGTAAGGTTCTTATATTATGAGCCAAAAATGTTAGAAAATAGAACATGTTCTTAAGTAAGAAAAAGTGATTTTGCTCAAACAAGTGTGTTTTCATACCTTCATCATCAGACATGTCCAAGAACTCATTCATTGTCTCTGGGACGTTAATTTTATTTTTCTCTGCTGCAACCTGCTGGAGGGAGAAGACTGTTAGATTTTCAGTAAAACACGAAAACAAAACAAAAACAATTTTGAATGAACATTAAACAGAGGACTCCCCGCAGGTAACTGCTGCATGTTCTACGTATACAAGAGCCGGTCTCTGTAGGATAAATAATAGAAGAGCCGTTCCAAGGTGTATGAAGATGACCTTGATCTTTGAGCCACATCACAGAGGAGAGGGATATTATTGAGTCATACTCTTTGCTGCTGATGATGCAGTGTTTCGTCCTCTTTGTCAACTCTGTCTTTTTTCAATGTCTCCTACTGCATTCTTATCACAAATTCACCCTAACGTCAAATCTATGTTAAATTGCAAAAAGAAACATATCTTTAGTAGATTTGTTATGGATATGTTTTTGATTTGGAGGAATTTCCCCTTGAGTGTCTATCTATATGTTTATTTATGTGATTGACTTTAGCCTTACCACTGAATTCAGGTTGTCGTCGGTAACAGGCCGCAGAGTGTCCACCACAGAGATGTAGCCGAGACGGCGGGCGATGGACAAGGCAGTGTTTCCGTTCTGATCACAGACACAGTAACACAGAGGTATATGAGTGTGTGTGTGTGTGTTTGTGTGTGTGTGTGCGTCTGTACTGTATGTGTTCCCATTCTGATCACAGAAACAGTAACAGAGGAACATGTATGTGAGTGTGTTTGTGTCTGTGTGTGTGTATTCTAACCACAGACACTAACAAAGAGGTATGAGTGTGAAGCGAGTGAGTGTGCTGTGATTGTATGTGTGGGTCTGTATGTGTGTGCGCGTGCCTCTGTGTGCGTGTGAATGGGCATATGGGTGTGTGTGGATGAGTGTCTGTGTTTTAGTGTCTGTGTATGTATGTGTGAGTGTGGGCATATGGGTGTGTGTGGGTGAGTGTGTGGGCATATGGGTGTGTGTGTGTGTGTGCATATGGGTGTGTGTGTGTGTGTGTGTGTGGGCATGTGGGTGTGTGTGTGTGTGTGCTCTGACCAGGGTGAGCTCATTGGCCGAGGCTCCGTGCTGAAGCAGCAGGTTGATGATGTGCGTGTGGCCCTGTTGAGCGGCCTGGTGGAGAGGCGTGTACCCGGTCTGAAACACAAAATATACAAACATAAAATACAAAACACACAACTCCAAACTCAGTCAACAAACTATTCTACCTACCTTTGTTTTTCCGTTAATTCTTGCATGATGG
The DNA here is from genome assembly GCA_029875035.1 of Pomatoschistus microps. Classification (NCBI taxonomy): domain Eukaryota; kingdom Metazoa; phylum Chordata; class Actinopteri; order Gobiiformes; family Gobiidae; genus Pomatoschistus; species Pomatoschistus microps. The sequence goes on along the minus strand of JAPMNZ010950774.1, from coordinate 3,673 downwards.
TGCAACAAGAAGTTTGCCATCTTTGAGTTCCCATAATGACAGGCCACATGTAATGGAGTGTAGCCAGTCTGAGAAAAAAGGAATGAGATACAGAAAAATGTGTAAATATACTGATACAAACAAGTGCAAAAACTTCACAACTAAAAGATACCAATATTTCACATGCTCACAGTGGAATTATGCACACTGTATAGACTCGTTGCATGTAACTACCATTTAATTTAATAAGGAAACAACATATTTGAGTGTAAGCTACACTTCTGTTAAAAATGTAACCAAAAATATATTCAATAAACACAAATATATACAGAATAAAAGGAGGGGGAAACTCTAAGCTTTTCAATTTTATCTTTGTGCTTGTGTAAAATGTGTTGGCTCAGCTTTTGCACCCACTGGACAAAAGCTAAAACAGGCTAAGCTAAAGTTTTGTGGACAGATGGTGTTGATGAATTATTAGTTAGCAAACCTTCATTGGGTAGTGATTCCCATTCATTTAAATAGGGGGGAGACAGTATGAAGTTTGTGCATGGGAAAAGGTCCGAGGGCCACAATGAAACGTGAATCTAGCCGCACTTTGCCCATGTCTGCTGCTGCACATAATATCGTAGGCAACGGCGAGAGAATCTGCAGGAAACTGTCCTCTCAGCACACTGATGCACAGACCTGGTTCAACCTTGTGATACAACACATTCATAAACCATAGTCATCACTCTCTGAGCCCATTGGCCGGTTTAGAGGCCAACTATAAAACAGACTAACCTGGAAAATGTGTCAAACATGTTCAAGCACTTCATGAACCACCAGAATCTGCATCATTTGGTCAATCAGGAGTAGTTACATGAGTGTGCTCTGCATGCAAGGAGGCTCCCATATCATTTATTTGTGATCTGACACCAGTCCGACAACATTGTAAATTGGAATGAACAGAAAATAAATATTCATAGAGATATAGGAAACTTCCCAGTCACACTTTCTTGATCTGATATTTTTTTAGAAAGAGAAAATTCTAACACTATTTTCCAGATATTGGTATGGGATTATTTACCAATACACTATAATACCAATATAGCGTTCTACTCATATAAAAGGTCATTACATTCAGCACCTTAAAAAACCACAGTCACATGATTGGTGCTTTGTGTCAGCTCATGAGAGAGCAGGCTGAAGGATGATCACAACAAACAGTGATGTTTTAATATTTTGTTGAAATATTACTATCAAGGTCTGTAAATATATGACACTTGGGAACCACATTTTTCTCTTTTTTTTCATTTATAACATTGTGTCACCACATCCACAATAATGAATATTAAGAAACAGCTCAAAAGCAGAACAAATTAAGTGCATTTAACTTGTATTTTAACTAAAGGTAACTTAAGGCAACTTTGAGTTTCTAGAAAGGCGTCAAAGAAATAAAATGTATTATGATTAATATTATAAATTCTGATCAGATGGTGATGGTCGGAGGCTGTGTATAAAGATGACTTACTTACTCGCTCACTTGTTAGTACCTGGATCCTTACAATACATTCTATCGAGTATTGTTTTGAGAAAGGAGAACAAATTCAGACGTGTGTTACCTTTGTGGGGGTGTTTATATCAGCCCCGTGGTTGAGCAGGACTTCTGCAACATTAACTTTATCTTCCTGAGCTGCTAAATGAAGAGGTGTAAGTCCGTTCTGAGAAACAGGAAAACATAAAAATATACGGTCAATACAAAGATAAAGGAAAATATGATGCAGTGAAAGTTGTGTGTGCAAATATGATTGAATTGCACCTTATTGCACACGTCGACATGAGCGTTCTTGGCCAGCAGCAGAGACACCAGGTCGACGCTGCCTTCCTGAGCTGCCAGGTGAATGGGACTGATGCCCTGCCGCGTCACTGCATTTGTGTCGGCCCCATACTCCAGCAGCGTGGTCCCAATGTCCATTTGGTTCTTTTTGGCAGCGATATGTAGCGGCGTGTAGCCATTCTGGAGAAGGGAGAAGAGAGGATCATTGACCAGAGCTTTTTGAATACATGATATATACATTTCTTAAAGCTGGAGGTCCTAACTGAGACCACAACATACAGTATAACTATTCAATTCAATTCAAATAACTTTATTTATCCGCGAGGAACTTCATTTGCAGACGGAACACAGATTGTAAACAACGCAATCAAATCCATGTAGATAGTTTTTTGCTCTCACTAGTTTTTACATTTTTGTATTTTTGGTGTCTAATATTCTTATATCACATCCTTATATCAGTTTTAATCAGACAGAAAAAAGAAGGAGACCAGACCTCCCTCACTCGACCAATCTTTCAGTGTGTAAGAAAGAACAACATGTTTGTTATTGAGTGTTGTGGTCTGATTTGTTCACGCAATAAAAACCTAAACAAGACTCTTTCTGTCAAACAAAAGGTACTCATGAAACAAACAGAGAGTTAGGTGCTCCAGCTTTAATGAGTTTTAGAATAAACGTTTCAAGTTTATTTTTACCCAACTAAGTATTGAATATATCTATATCAGTTCAGAGTTTATTTGATCTCAGAGCCACACATACAGTTGATACAAAAACAAAAAGACAATGTTTAATTGCTATATAAAGCTCAAAAGGAGTAGGCAGAGAAAAAAATCACTTATAAACGCTAATAGATAAAGTATATTGCAACGTGTAACCAGATTACACCATAAGGCATTAAAAGTACATTTCTGCTGTTGTTCTGGCATTAATCCTGTTTTTCTATTCTATCAACAAATGCATACGACTGGTGAGTTTAAATATAAGTTAAATAGTTCATCGTTTTTTGTAGTTTTAATATATATGTTCATGTTCTATGAAAAAAGTGTTGAACTACTGTGTCAATAATGGTCCTCAATATTATGCTAGCCTTCAATCTTAATGCACTGTACACATGAAATACTGAGTCAAAAATGGTCCTCAAACTTATGCTACGCTGTAAATATTATAAATCCACCTTTATAGTAAACATTATAATTCTCATTCCAAGTACTCATTCCAAAGCACCCTAAATGGGCCCAGAAATACAACCTTTGAATAATTAAAACAATGTATAGGTTGTAAAAGAAGAAGAAAGGCATGACTAATGGTACAGTGAGAAAAGTCCTGACAAGTGAAACAGGGAGAGAGAAATAAATACGAGCAAGAAAGAGATTAGAGGATTACTGGGCCCAGAGAATAGTGTCGGGAGAAGAAGGTGTCAAGTCGAGATAAATGAGGGCTAAAGTTATGTCTCCTCCTGGATGTTCACTTGCACTGTCTACAGAACTGCTCGCACTGTGGTCCCGTGTTCACAATGGATGGTTTCGAATGACTCTCCTTGTATTTCAGGAGCCAGGATAGTTTAAAGAAATCTAAAACGTTCATGTTGTATTGTAAGAGGAAGGTAAAACCCATAAATAGTAGATACATATCAAGCAGTCAAAAGAAAAAAATGTAATGTAACAAATAGCATTAGGAAATATAAAAGGTTTGGTTTTGTGGCTGCAGATACAAAAAATACCTTTGATACGAGGTCTTCCTGTATTCTGAAACTACTACTATTACTACCACACTACTACTACACCTACTACTACTGCTACTACTACTACTACTACTACTACTACTACTACTACTACTACTACTACTACTACTACTACTACTACTGCTACTACTACTACTACT
>JAPMNZ010950772.1:0-11245 GCA_029875035.1 Pomatoschistus microps | reverse complement strand
AGAGGTCCAGGGGCCAAACCTTTTCATGTTTTTCATATTTTTAGGCTATATACTTTTACACCAAAGAGTCTTTCTCAGCGAAAAGTTTAATTTTGAAGCTCATGTTTTGCATCTGTGCTTTTCTTATATGCATTTGTTTGTATTATGAATGTATTTTGACAAAGATTTTGACTAATAGATTATTGGAACAGAATGAGTATTATTCAATATTATTTAGAGTGAACCAAAACTGAACCAAAGGTATAGAAGGATAGGACAGTATGTATTTTTGTATCTAACTATTGCTATCGTGATATGGGATCATTTTTTAGAATTAAATAAAGGGCATGGTGGTCTTCTCGACATGGTCTGTTTTAAAATTAGATATAACAGGCTTGGTTGGTTATAATCTCTTTCCATTATTGCTAACAACATTACTTTAGATTATTATGGGGGCCACTAAAAATGGTCGAGTGGCCCAACTTTTCTCAGTTCTAGTCTACAGGAGTCGATAATAGAGGACTACACACAAGTGTAAAGTGCTTTGTGACTCTGGTCCGTGAAAGGCGCTATATAAATAAAGATTACTTACTTACTTACTTACTTGCTGCTCAGAGAGTATAAATGAGAAGTCCATTATAGGCTCCAAAATGTGTAAGTGATTAAGTAAGTAATCTTTATTAATATGGCACATTTTTACAGACCAAGGTCACCCAAAGCGCTTTACAATGTTCAGAGTTCATGGTTATGACTGAAGCGAGACGCCAAACACACTGGCCCATCAAAGCCCCCAACCAACAACATCCATTTCATTCATTCACTCACTGTTCATACCTATTTTGGAAACCGGAGCACCCGAAGGAAACCTACGCAGACACGGGGACAACATGCAAACTCCTCTCAGAAAGGCCCTGTTCCAACCAGGATTCAAACCCAGGACCTTCTTGCTGAGAATCGAGAGTGCTATCGGTCAAACAGTGCGGCTTTCTTGGATTTTGATAGTTTTGGCTTTACATTGAGTAACGACACTATAATTGTGGCTTAATATTCAAAGCATAAACCAAATGGATGAAAAGAGAACATTCAATGACACTAAACAAAACAAAGGTAAAAGATACATACAGAGACATTCCAAAAAGAGCATACACCCCAGAACACATAGAGAATCAGAGACCAATCAGAGACATCCCAATATATATCAGCCCTAATTATGTCACACACGTCGCTTTTGATTGGTCAGTAAAGGGGGGTCAGCCAGGACTCATTGGTGGCCCGCACACGGCGAGGATCTAGAAAATTCATCCCAACATGTGCCATACACTTACACTGGTCTTCTCTCTGGAATTTGAGAGAAAATACAAACTTGGTCTGATTGGTATGTTTTCTATTATATGATCATGTTCAATACTTACGGCTTGAGTCTGTGATCAGCTTTACCCTTTAGCAGTACATCGGTAATCATACAAAGCCATATACGTTTGCAAACTCTACTGACCCATGTCTGTCCTGTGGAGTGTCTCAGGTGAACCTAAACGGCCCTATACCCCCTGAACAGAGTGTGACCCCTCCCACGTCTAAAACCCACTCATCCATAATGTTGTCTGTTAGCTTTTGTTCCGTTTTGAGCTTTCCCACATATTTTAGACCTTTTTTTAATCCAATTTTGTTGAATGGATTGTCGGAAAGTATTTCTATTTTTAGCCATAAAGACAAAGAATCTCCATGTTGCAATGTTTAATCAACTATCTTTCATAGTTGTGGAGACTGCTGGGGATGTACTGGCTGACAGCTTTCTCTTTGTGGGGAGCAGATCATGGCTAATTGAAAAGGAATAGTGTGTGATGTTTGGAGATTAGTGTGTGTGTGTGCTGTCGGTGACTCAGACTTATAGGCTGCCCCTCTTCCAGGCGGAGGTCAGTGACGTCCAGTCGCTGGACTAATAATCGGATGTTGTTAATGATTGTTTCCTGCAAAAGGAGAGCGCAGATTCACAAAGACTGCCCCAGGCTTGATCCAGTGTTCTGTTGAGATTTTTGGCTGGAATAGAAAGGATAAGTACTTGCATATACGTGGCTGTAAATCATACACAACTATCGCTTGCACAACTATTTGTTCTACAACAATTCATCAAACAATTCCACCTAAATTTAGCTGGACAGCAGTTTTTTCTGTATGTTCTAATGTCATCCTGATGGATTCAATGTTATTGGCTCTATTGTTAAAACCTTTTTTTCATTTTCCCTCAATCGGCTGAATAGAATTATTCCAAATTAAAACGGCTGGCAGTGTGTTTTACTCTACTAGCAACAACAGATGAACACAGAATAATCCATTTTCAGATCCCACATCTTCTGAGCATTTGAGGAAGAGCAGTTATGTCTGACAAGTTGTGTCTGGGCAATGTTTAGATTTACAGACTTTTTAAATCGTGAAGTGAACCATTGTTCACATTCACTGTGTTAATTGGGGCTGTATCTTACAGAGCCTGCTCTTTCCCATACGCACAACATTTTACGATACATATCTAGATACTCAGAACTTTGAAAATACAAAATATTTCTAAATGCTTTTGGATCCTGGTCGAATGCTGCACCCTATTTTAAGATACAACACTGTTGATGCACTTATATTTCATTTATTGAAGATCCATTTTATCTAAATCAAAATTAATGTATACAATTTTTTTTTTTAAATGAAATTGGGAAATAAGTAATAAGCTAAGTCAATAATGGGTCGTGGGCCACCCAATCTTCATAATCTAATTGAAACAAATGGAGAAGGCGTTTCTATTTTTAAGATGAAGTAAATGAATGAAACAATATGACATATAACATGTTTGTGTATATTGTAATAATTGATTGGTGTACAAACTCACCCTTCTTTGCAGAAAAGTTAATATCACTCTAACCCTAACTAATTAGAAATAGAGATGTTGTTTCACAGCCCTGGAGCTCAGATGTTTGCCCTGTTTGTGTGTGTGTTTGTTTGTTTGTTTACTTTCAGGTGTATATCTTTCCAAATGCAGTATTATAGTAGACAGTGACCCCAATGCTTATTTCTGTACATAGACTTTGTGATCTGGCTGCTCAGTACAAGCTGGCGTTTGGAAAAGTGTGTGAGAGTTTTAAAGCCCTAATTTATTGTCCCGCTCAGCATGCACGTCTCATAACTTTCTAGTTAGCGACTACTGGTTTCATGTTTACACGGTGCGCGCGGGGGAGAGAAACTTCACACATCCTCAGCCCCTCCGTGGAGCGGTGGGCCGATGTCCCACCTCAGTCCCACCAGAGGGGACCCCAGGCGCCAGGCCCACCCCCGCTGGGACCAACGCCACTGGCCACTACCCCTCCCTCTGAATGGCCAGACATCATTACCTCACATGTAAAAAAAAAAAAAAAGAAGAAAAAAATCATCCAAGACGCTCAGTGGTTTAAGCTCACCTTCTCCCAATAGACCCCCAAAACCTGCCTTTGAACCATTTTCGAGACTTCCACCTCTTAAATCTTAAAGCAGAAAAAGGTCCCCCATCATTGTAAAAAGGATGAATCTGGAAAAATGCAATAAATCTGAGATCACAGGCTCACTCTGGCCCTAGATAAATTCTTGCACCTCAGTCTGGCCCAGCGCTCACATCTGCCTTGCATTTGGACACTTTTACATGGTAGCAGCAACAGAAGCCTTCACAAACCTATGATTCTTACATGTATCTAGACACATCCACTCTCTCCATGTGTCAATGCATTCACTGAGGGTCATGTTTCCCTCTGTGACCCCTGAGCCCACCTCAGTACTGCAGACAGCGCCCCCAGACGGACGGGACCAGAGTGTAAAAAAGAGTTATGTTTGTGGATCTTAGCTGCCGTATCTAAAGAATAGTGTTTTTCTTCTCACAGCCCAGAAAGACCATCTGACTGAGGAGGACAGCCTCAACTCAGCACTGAAAAGGTAATGTCAACAATTTCATTTTTTCACCCATGGGCCTTTATTTATATCAAAATGTCAAGAAGAACTATACGGGCCAAAACACTCTCCGGCCCTACACCTCTCTCCCACAGCCCTCGCTCTGTGCTGAAGGCATCATTCTTTCCTCCACATACTTAGTTTTAAACATTTTTTTTCATCTAATCAGGTTTGAATTTTTCTTCAATCATCTGTTGATCCATCCCAAAGAGATACTCCATGCCTTGAGATACACATTGATTTTAAAGCAGTTTTGCTGTGGGAAATTTGCTGTGGGATACAATGCTACACAGATTTGCAGAAATGAATAAAAACAAAAAGGAACATTACAGGAAAAAAACATAAAGTCTCTGGTTGGTCAAAATCAGCATCATAAATAATAGGTTCAAAATGCAAAATAAATAAATAAATAGGTCAAACAGTTTTAGAATTATTGAATTAATGATTAGTTACTGTTCCATCATGCACTTTGTTTCCTCTTAGTTTGTTATCATCTTCTTGCTATATAGTGATAGTCAAAATAAAATAGTTAGTACATTTAAAATCACAATATTGATCTAAAACAATGACATAAAATAAAAAGTCTCGCTCTGTGGAAAGGTGGTCACATCAGATTAATCGTTCTTCGCTCTTCTTAACTTAGACTCAGGAAAATAAAATCGGCAAGTAAAAGTGTGGTTGGTTTGCGGTGGTCAGAGGAGTCAGAAGCAGTGGTGTCTGTTATAAGAGAATATAAATGACTCAAACATGCATGAGTTCTTCTAAAAACAGCATAAGGTTTAATCATAATGCAGTCCCGTGTTATTCCAGTGTATCGACCCGGGACAACTGTGGGAAAGGTTTGGCAAGTTTTTTAGACTTTTCACCACAAAGAAGACGGAAAGGTGTCAAAATATCAGACAAAAATAGAATATAACAAACGCCAGACTTTCAATATCTTCAAAGTCTTCTAAAGTCATCGCACAATGCATCCAGGGAATCATGACATGATATACTACAGCAAGTGTTTCATCCAAGTGGAGCAAAATAAAGACATTGAAAATATGTTTTAAAAGCAAGAGCGGCACGCATGGCCCAAAATGAGACTGTTGGGGCTTCACTCATCCAAACACGGCTCCACGGCTCGTTTCGCTTACACAGTCGTTATGCAAAGTATTGTTAATCGTGTGACTAGTTTTATGATCTTCTCCACCTGACCCACATGTAAACAAAGGCCTAGAAAACCGTTTTATTACTGTCTAAATAACTACAAATATTTGCTCAGAGTATTCGCAAATAACATGCCTTGTCAAAAAGACTTGCTCACAAGGAGGGTTAAATGCCGTGTTGTTTTGACATGCCATCCTGTGCCGCTCAATGCGAAATATAAGGGCGTTTGTGAGTAAGTAAGTAATGTTTATTTATATAGCTCATTTTTACAGACCAAATTTACCCAAAGCGCTTTACAATGTTCAGAGTTCAGATATTGTTCCAATCACTCCACACACGGTGATGACAAAAGCGAGACGCCGAACATACTGGCGCACCAAAGCCCCAATCAACACCATACATTCACTCTCTCTTTTACATTCATACCCACGCAGACACAGAGAGAACGTGCAAACTCCTCTCAGAAAGGCCCTGTTCCGACTGGGATTCGAATCCAGGATGTCCTTGCTGAGAAGCGAGTGCTATCCACTCATCCACCCTGCCATCCACTCAGCCACCGTGCCGCCCAGCTTTTGTACGTTCAAAAGCTGTGAAAAGTCAAATCCACCCTTGCATTTTTGTCTTGGAAACATGAAACTTACAACTATTCCCACACTCTTACTTTCTAACTGGCTTGTGCATTGCTTACACTTACCACTAGGGGGCAGAATCTTGTTTGGAATCTACCACATCCACTTTATGATGACAACTAGGCTCAAATTGTACAGTACTTAACGTTGCTTTGATTGCAAGTGAAATCTTCTCGCCGAGCGCTTAGCCGTGAAGATAAATTGCCCGTATCCCCCGCGCGCCCACCACATGTGGCGCAGAGCGTTTAGGGCCGGACACCCTGTGCTTCCTCCCCCTCATTCGATGTCTCTTATCTGCCATGTTTTATGCTCGGGCCTCTCTAAAGTCCTCCAGCCTGTCTGATTTATGAGCGCGAGACACACTGGCAGCCGCTGCGCTTGTGTTCAAACCAAATCATATCTGGAACATTTCATATTGGAAAAACATGGTGTAACGCACAAACAAAGCCAGACGATTATTTTTTTTCGCCTTGTTTGGACAGGGAGTGGAATTGTTTGCTTTAAATTGNGAAAGCACATAAAGGAGAAAGCGAACAAGGCCGGACACAAGAAAATGGGAACTATAAACAATTTGGAAGATGATTATTCTGGACAATACCATAATTCAGTTTTAGAGAAGGTTCCAGTTTGTTTCAAGGTGGTGTTATAGGCCAAAGGAGTCGCTTGGGGAAAATACTTTATATTATTGTGTTATGGTCTTATGTTGACATTTGAGTGTTGACCATTTATTAAAGGAGACATATTATGCAAATTTTGACTTTGTTACAACATTGTTCCCACATCAAAGACAGACCTGGAGTTGTTTTGGATCCATCAACACTACAACTTATTTAGCTCCGAAAAAATGAGCAAATACATGTAACTCTGCACCTTATATCTAAAAGCCCCTGACTTACTGTAGTCGTGTAATAGTTGTATGTATTTCTGCCTTTTAAAACAGAAGCACTGCCTCTCAATTAGTTTTAGAGATGGCTGAAGTGAAATTACCTTCACTCCAGACATATTCATTTTTAATCACATGGCTGCAGTTACAGCAAGTAATTTTCAAATTAGGACTAGAACAGCAATTTGATCCTCTCTCTGGTGGTAACATATACAGCACACTATAACTTTTTGCACTTAAGTCATTATTCCACCTTCTAAAACATGAAATGACAAAGTACATAGTTTAATGTTTGATGGGTAAAAATTATTACGTAGTAATTCTTTGTTAACACATACCGTTAGAATAGTTAAAGTGTGAAGTGTGCCGATTTGTGTGCTCCAGCTGAAAGTATAGCCCTGATATTTTACTTATGCATTTTGTTATTTTTGCCTAGTTTTGGTTAAAAACAAATGCCAATATGGGTCATGTTTGGAGCTTACATGAAGTCAAAAACAGAATTTATTGGGCTATATTTTCAAACTAGCCTGACCTCTGTCCGTGAGCCCTGCCGAGCCTTGTGACGCTTTCAAAGGCATCTCGTAACTTTGCCTTAGCACTTTCGAACAACAAAGATTCTATTAGATATACGTTGTAAACACATTTTTGGCAAATGTAATCACACGACATCTTGTTTACGTGGAGCATTCGATTCTCACACTTGCTCAACACTCGCCGCAAGTGATTTAATTTCCGCAGGGCAATTAAAGGCCACATGTTTGATGCTTTTGCCTCACGTAACAAAAACAAAGCAAAACAATGAAACGCGTGAGGGACTGTGTACTTCATCACAATGATCAAAAGTAGTCGGCAATAAGTGTCCAAATTCATACATTTCTGCATTTACTCCTTGCACTCTTAAATGCATTCGCTCGCCATGCCTCAATAGGATCTGGATGTTTGTTACATGCTAGCAAGTAGGCAGTAAAAAAAAGCCTTATTCAATCAAATGAAAATGAAGTAGGTGTTAGATCCGGTTTTCACTAGAGCTCTTTAAATGCACCCATTGTAAAGGCTGAGGCATACATGTACATAGTTGACACCACTGTGTACAAATGCCATTGAACTTGGAAGTAAATATCAATCAAATGTAACCTGGGGCCGATAGCACCTTATAGCTTTAATTAACTTTTCTTTAATTGAATGTGAAGAGGACTGGCCGACTGGCGCTGGCTGGAGCGGGCCAAACAGGAGAGAGGGGGCATTTCCCACCGAGTCACCTCATAAAAGTGACACGCTGTTGATGAATATGGGCGTCAGCGGGCTCTGGGGCGCTGGGTGGGCTCTCACATCTGTGCGGATGACAAATCAGCTGCAGAAGGTCCAGTGGCAGCAGCGGCTCCGACCTCAGTGTCCAGTTTTAATGAGGAACTAGACAACACGTACTTAGAGCTCCTGAACATGTCCTCCTTAGTCTCCAGAGGATGCACCGTCTTTACAGGCCACTACGTCAAAGTGAGGAGTGGAGGAGGAGGCTGTTTTACATAACAACCACTCTCACAAACAACTATTTTTTTAACAACACTGTGTCTGATCGGGTAGCCCTCAGGCTTTACAGCAAGAAGGTCATGGGATCGATTCCTGAGCCGACAAAAGCAAATCAATGTTTTTTGTGTGGGGAGATGCAAAAGCGTATAAAATCCTCACCACTTACCACGTACCATTTCAAGTATTTACCGTTTATCAAATTAAACATGCACATACAGGACAGTAGTGGGAACACACAAGTAGAACACAAAATGTATATATAGATAATTAGCTCATATATATTTGTGAACTAGTAGAAAAAAGTTAATCATTCATAAGCTCTTTCACAGCCACATTGCCACAATTCATGATTTTTTGTTTGGTGGTAATCTGCTGCACTGGTCCTTTCACAAATAACTTGCAGTATTAACCAAAAATATTCAGCAAAAGGGCCATATAAAGAGGAAGCTGAGCATAAACATTATTGTTGTATTATGACATATTCTGCTGCAACAGTATAAATCTGAAATGGGTTATCATGTTTTGACTTTTATCGATGTTGGGAAGATACAAATTCACTGTGTGTTTTGCATTGGACTCATACTTCAAATACCACTAAGGCAACCTGATTTATTTATCGCAAGTTATCCCTGTTTTGTCTCATGTTTGTGACCGTCCAGACTCCAGCTCTTGTCGGTCTGCATCCAAACTCCTTCTTGACCTTCCCCAACTTGGCACGTTCACGAATCATCCATCCAGTCCACTCTCTTTTGACTGAAGAAGAAGCCGCATGCCCACAGACTCGGCTCCCTCTCACGACCGCTTCTGCTTTTGCCATGACTCTTCTTTCTTTTTCTTTTTTCTCTCGCTGTCAGTGAGGAATTCTGACCGCAGTAAACCCTCTCACGCCAACGACATCATAGGGGCATTAGCGAAGTGTGGACCTGTTTGTACCGTCCACCGCTCACAAACGAAGCCATTTCCTCCTGATTTTGTTTAGCTTTCCTTCGCATCTGTTTCGCGTGAGTCTCTTCAAGAATCGAAGTGAAAGCATTTGATTTGTGCAAGGTTTGACCCCATGACCCAGGGTTGAGAGGAGAGCTGATAGAGAGGAGCTGGTCGTGTTGTAGACAGATCCGTACCTGCTGAATCCAAAGGCCTTTTCTCCTGGAAGAATGATCTACTGCACTCTTCAAGCGTCCAAGCGAAATGACGGCATCTCTAGGAAATGGGAAGCAGGCTATGGTCTGAGCGTCTGGCCAGCATATTGTTCATTTTGCATGTCTTTTATAAACAACATGTTACTCTCAATTAGTTGGACAGTGTAAAATGTAAATAAAAAAGTAAATGCAATAGTTTACCAAGATAATACAATCAGTAGAGCTAGAATTGGAGTCTATTGCTTTTAGTTGTGACGTGATGAGAGTGGCTTTGCCGATTCAAATGCCGAGATGGACAAAGTTTGATTTCATGCCATAAGTTTGATTTCATGCTGAGATCCTGCACACACCGACAGCGATTCCATGATTCACGTTTGGACAAAAAGGATCTCTGCTGCGATTGCTTTCTCTCAATGACAGGGAAAATAATATGTGATCATGTGATGGACTCCAGTTTGTCAAACAACATCTTGTCCTATTCTTGTGCTTAGAATGCGAATGTACTTTATCTCACCAAATAAATTGGTGTGCGCGCACACACACACACACGTCCATAAAAGACTATTCTGATTTGAAGAAAGGTTTTGTTCAAATCCTTTTGCATATACATTTGCATCATAAAAGAGAGTGGGCAGAAATATATATTATGTTTTTCTTTCTTGTATAACTTTATTATCTACCTTATGACATAATGGAGCTCATTTAATGATATTAGTAGAGACTTCAGACTTTGTGTAACACGTCTCCAGTTAAGTTTTTATCCTAGTTTTACTTTTTAACTGGTTTGCACCAGAGCCAAAGCAATTTCCTCATTTGTGACTTCTTGTAACTCACGATGGCAATAAAAAATTGGGATTCTGGTGCTCACTTCTCACTCCTCACCCTTTAATGCTGTGGTCCATGTTGATTTCTCTCTGTTTCCTTCAGTTTCAAGGACATGGTGAGCTACTTTGGGCTGAGGCCCAAATCAGGTGACAAGGAGGTGACGGCCAACTACGTCTTCATGCTGTGGTTTGAGTTCTGCAACGACTTTAAAAACACCTGGAAGAAACAGAGCAAGAACATCTCCAAGGAGAGGTGAGCTATGTGCCATGTGCTGCACTCACACAGACAAATCTATTTACAATACCCTGATACTTTTATTCTAAAATATAAACTGTTGGAAAAGTTTAGTATCGGATCGATACCATAGGCTTGGATCCAATCAGTGCAACCAATACCCACATTTTTAAATTTACTCAAGGGTCACGTCAGGAGACAGCAGTGCGGCATTTGTTGATGATCTCCGAAAGTCTTCAGCGAGAAAGTGTTTTCCGCCAATTTAATAAGAGAGTGGCTCTTATGGTTGACTGTTAAAACAATTGCTAAAATGTTTGATTATTAAAGCATTTTCTTATTGTTGAAGAGAGAAATCAACATTTTAGATTTCATTTGTATTAGTTTTATGAATTCCCAGGAATAATAGTGCACAATATAGTACTCGTATCGGTATTCGGTATTGGCAAGTACTTAAATTAAAGTACTCTTACTCAAATCAGTTTTGAAAAAAGTGGTATCGGTGCATCTCTTGTTGAAGTGTTGTTATAAAAGGATGACGGGTTTATTTGGGTACTTTAAGATTAAGGGCAAAAACAACATTTTAGAAACATTCTGAAAACATACTCGAAATGAACTAATATTACATTAGTGAGGATGAAATCACGCTTGTCACCAGGTTATTGGATTATCACATTAGATATAGATAATTATCACATTAGATATAGATAAAGTGCCCAGTGACACAAAATTAAGACAGATATCGTCTCGTAGAATATTTATAATCTGGGTTATTCTTTTCACACTAAAGTTTCACAGTTTGGAAATGGCTAAATCCTTGAATTGATGCTTTTTTCTACTAACCACAGTTTTGAGGCATTTGACAAAAGTTGTGCTCGATAACCCGATGATTACGGTGGTTCATTAAACATTGTATTATAAGG
>JAPMNZ010950749.1:0-12193 GCA_029875035.1 Pomatoschistus microps | reverse complement strand
TGCAATCTATGAAAAAGGAACTTGACTTGAAATTTGTAGTTTTGGTCCATAAACTAGGCTATGAGAAGTTTGTGATTTTTCACTTCCAGTGAATAATCTACTTGCATTTGTATACAAGAGCCTCCCCCTCAAGATTAGTTTCACAACATTGTGTTAAGATTTAATATGGTTATTATAGTTTATTTCTCAATACAGTCACAAGAATGGATGAATCACTTTATGTAGCGGCTCACTGTCCTTTCCATAAACATGAAGTGTTTTTTTGAAATTCTGCCATCACTGTTTTCCAGAAGACAGACACCTCTCCACTGCTGAGTCCCACCACGGTGCCACTCATACTGGGACGACATCCAGCGAAGAGTCCCTCATTCATATTCTGTCCATGGGTTCCAAAGCACTGATGCTTCAAGTATGGGCAGACCTCTTCACGGGCGCTTTGACGTTCAGGTGAGTATCCTCCAACACCGCCACTGTTCTGAAGTGTAGATTTTAACATAAGGGTGTCTACTGTTTCTGCAGGATGTGTATTGACCCCAATGATGAGATAAAGGCGGGACTCCTGGCTCAAGCAGAGTCCGGAGAGGGTCTGCTCAGTCCTGGACAGTGGGAGCATATCGGCCTGACTTACAGCCAGCAGCCTGAGGGCAAGAAGAACATTCATGGCTCTGTGGTGGTGTGGGTGTGTGGAATCAGGTATGCAATCTCTTCAAGGTCTAGCAATATGCATAATTCAAGGTCTTCTACTTTAGACTGTTTGGCCTTGGTATTTCGTGTGTTAAGTAAGCATTAAACAAAGACGAGCCAAGGGTTTTGCAATCTTAATGTCCTTGTCTAAGAAATCAATTATTTCTTACAGAACCTTAAGATAAGCCATTAGTTTATTTGTTGCTGTGGTGATTGGGTCATGGTGGTGTGGGTCAATCAAAATTGACACAAGGCAGGTATTGGAAGTTGCACTGACCTTGTTAAGTTATGTTTATTTGTGCCGTGTTACAGCTTTCTACTGTTTTACTTTGACAATTATTAGGATGCTGTTTTTTGAGCGAGGCCATCTATACATTCATGGTCCATACAATTTAATGTATTGCAGATGCATGTGCTTGATTGGCTGATAGTTGCCTGGTGTGGACGTAAAGGCGTGCATCTAATCAATTCGTCTATATTATCCATGCTTCAGCCAAACTATGTTCAAAGTTAATCCTTGATGTTGCTCGCTTTTCGCTGGAATTGATTAATGCCTCTACGATTCAAATGTAACTTTCACACTGCTGAAGAGAACTATTAAATTATGCATATCATATCTTTTTCATAGCAACCAAATATTTATTACAAATCCAATGGTTTTGTCGATCAAAAACTATTAGAAATCAATTTGTTTTAATCCGTTTTTTGCTATCTCCACAGAAAATGTGAAGTTTCTTTGGACTACACATTACCCAGAAAGTCCAGTTTATCGTCGGACAGCAACAAGACCTTGTGCATGTTGGGACACTGCCTCTCAATGTCCGAAGAGCAAATAAAGCAGAGCCCACGCTGGAACATGGGCACTGTGCTGCTGTTTAATGGTGAGTCCTCTGCCATTTTGTATCATAGAAATGTTCAATTACATAACATTGCTTGAGTCTAGCCAGTATATACTTGTGTAATCCTATTAGACTGGCTTCAGTGCCGTCCCCTACTGGTACATTAGCTACACATACTTGTACACACTTCATTCCAAAAATATAGCCAAATCAGTTCTATGCTACAGTGGAAATGTGCTAGGTCTGTCGCATACTACTTTTACTGAGCCACAAGGAATAGTATGTAGTAGCTCACAGCTCACATCAGGAGTGTCCAAACTATTAGGAAAAAGAGGGCCACTTTAGTTTCCAAAATAGTCCTGGGGCCAATAACAGATTGTCTGGATATGGCTGTTCTGAGCTTTAGAAATAGGTTTGGAGTTGGATTCCAGAGGTCCTGATCTTTACGGCAATGTTTAACATGCCTATGTTGGCAGAGCTGAAGTTGGCTGGATGACACTGTGAACTTGGAGTGGGCTGAAAGCTTATGAGCACCGCCACCCCCATCTAGAAGAAGTGGATGTTTTTAAGTATCTAGGTTCAAATGTGAGTGCGGATGGAAGCTATGAGAAAGAGGTTGCACATAGGATAACTGAGGATGGCAAGGTGCAGTGAATAGAGTCATGAGAGGAAGAATGGAAATGTAAGGGTGGGTAAGTGTTTGTCTGAAAGCCAATAGGTAAGCCAGGGCTATGACCCTGCCGTGGTGGCACCGGACAGAAGTACTGCTTTCCTAGAGGTGTGAATGGGGATGAATGCGTTTGTGATTGGAACTTCTTCTTGTAGTCAACCACCCTCCTAGGAGGAAATGGTTTACAGCTGTAGATGGATTGAGGAAGAGGACAAGTCTTGAATAAAAAGAGACACATCAAACTATCCAGCATATTTAGTTCTGTTTTTGTGGGCTTAAATAAACCACAGATGAGAAATGAGGGAAGTATGAAGTAAATAGAAAGAATGCTTCTACTCACATTCTCTCTGTGGTGAGACGGCGATTAGATGGTTTCTCTGGTTGTAAATGGCCGTCACTGGTGTGATGTAGGACATGCTGTAGATTCTTTGCATTCTTTGTGAGACCGGCTGAATACCTTCCTTGTTGCCTCTAATGGACTGTGAGTGTCTTACAGCTTCTTTAGACAGCATGGTTTTAGGTGCGCTGTTGCCATAGGGACTCATTATGGCCAAATATTTATGCATGAGGAATTTTGTTTTGACAGCAGCAAGATATGTATGACTATGGTTTGCTTCTGATAAGACTTATATGCTGCTTGCTGATATATTGGGGCTGTTAAAATAATTAGAATTTCACTTTTTAGCTCTCATTGCACAAATTAAATATTCAAAAGTGATTACGACTAAGCAATAACATTAAAATAGCAGCTCATTTGCTGTTGTGACCATTGAACATTTTCCTTTAGATATGTTTATCAGAAGCATGAAGAATTTTGAGTAAACATAAATTGTGTCCCCACAGAAGCATGTGTAAAACATTTTTTTGTTTTAAGAAGCTTTGTCTCACAGAAAATCCAGTATAAATAAAAAAAATTGCGCTGTGCTGCATGTTCAGATTAGCTCCTCACTGACATTCTTCTTGCCAAGAAATGCCTATTACTTCAAAGTTCATGTACCAAAATCCATGATTAGTCTCTGTGGCATTCAACCATTTAGGCCCCAGAGTTTTTCAAGATTTTTGATGTGCAGCAGACAAACAGTGGACCCCTGCAACTTTATAAGAGAACTTTATCAATAAACTGTATAAGAAAAATATGTACAACAAATGTAGGGAGACGTTTTTCGGGAATATTTATTTGTTGTATTATTGCTCACCATAGTTCAAAACTTGGGTCTAAAAAGCTTTTTTTCTGCATCCATGAGCTATCAGATCTATTTCTCATTATGCCATCTGTTAAAGCTGGGGTACCTAACTTTTAAACAGCAGATAATGTTATACTAGTGAAAAAGAGAGGACCACCTTTAATCCGTCCAAAGCGTCAAATAGTGACTCTCAGGGCTCTTTATTACAAGTATGAACTTTTACACAATTTCTGTGTAAAAGTGAGCATGCACATGGTCAACGCTTGTCAAATTCATTCATTCATTTATTCAAGTCATTTTATCTGATTTCAGGGTCCAGGATTGGTTCAGAGGAGGCCTTCTACCTCTACGCCAGTGGTCCAGACCTCACCTCCATAATGCCCTGCAAGTACGGCAAGCCCACTGTGTCATTCTCTAAGTTTGTCACATTGGAGGGACTCAAGTGTGACTACGTCCGAGACCTTCTGTCCAAAAATAAAGACGTGGACACTACAGCTTTAGTTGTAAGTTTTTCTTTTCCATTTTATTTTATTTAATTTGGTAATCTTGTCCTTGGGCATTGTATTCATTAATGGAGTGCCTTATTACAAAAACAAAATCCCTTTCTCAATTACTGTCTCATTTCACAGTGTTTGACTAATATGTTGCTCCAATTAATTGCTCCTGATGATAACACACCAACGTTATTTTCCCCAATAGAAGCTATTCATTTAAATGTATCTTTTTGCCCACAGATTAATATTGTATTCCCATTAAAACTAATTACATTGTTGATAACAGGTGAGACAAGTAAGTGGCAAAGGTGATCACACAGAACGGGATTTATATTTATGTGTGTTGTCATTCCTTACACAACACAGAAAAAGATAAAAAACAATGTCAATGTTCACTGTGGATCAATTGCTATATTTTGTATATATGCATAGAGAATTATATTGTAGCGCGCCTTTCCTACACAAGGCAACACAAACCGCCTCACAAACCATATCACATCAATGCTTAACTCATAAACATTAAATCAACGTATTCTTTGTCTTAGAAATACAGCACTTGTATGGCCAGCTGTTGTTGGATAACCATGACAACACATACTCTGGGCTTTGAATTCTGAACTCATCATGGTTAATAATTAGGATGCAGGGAGTGTATGATGAGTTAGGCAATAAGCTTGGCCTGCCACAAATTCTTGACAATTTGTTAATCCTTTTTTTGGTTGCAATTTGATGACCATTGACACACAAGTCAGACCATTTTAAGTCTTTTCCCCCACTTCAAATAAGAGAAGAATACAGTGAAATGACCAGACATACTACATCAAAATTATAATAAAGGTCAGGTAAATAACTTTTTGTTTCTAAATAACACATGTCGTTTGTCCCAACATAGTAGTAGTTGTAAAAGTAAAAGTATTCATCTTAGTTCATGTTTTCTTATCCTCTTCACAGTGTTGTTGTAATAGGTAAGTCACTGTTTGATGCTTTGGGCTGAGAGTTGACGGAATGAGTCCTCTCTTTTACACTTCTGTCTGAAATGGCTGATTTAAAGTAGAAAAATGAAGTAAAAAAATAAAAATAATATAGAAATAGTGATTTGATTGAGTGGTCTGAAAGTGGAATTCTCCAACATTAAAGGAAAGATAACTGCTACTTAATGCTCTCCTAGAACAGTCCACTCACACGCATATTTTGTTTGTGTCCCAGGAGAGTCTTGCGGTGGTCTATGCTCCCAGCAGCCCCAGAGTCTACACCATCTACGAGCCTGTGATCCGGCTGAAGGGCCAGGCCAAAACAGTGGTGACGCAGAGGCCATTCAGCTCCAAAGAGGTGCAGAGCGTGTCCCTGGAGAACCACACCGTGCGCTGTCTGCTGCCCACTCACACGCAGGGCCTACAAAGCGTCCTGCACAAGATTGGAGGAACGGGGACCTTTGTGTATCTCTTTGCACAGGTATAGTCACTACAATTTATTTTCTTTGTTTTAAAGCCAATCCAGAACGTGAAAACTGTACGACTGCCAGGTAGATTGCCGGTCACTGACTGTCTCGTTGGGTTTGGTGGTTAGGACTGTTGTCGACATTACTTACTGGGAATTCTCCACAGCACCCTAACCCACAAGATAATATCCTTCAGTGGAGAAATTGCCAATGCTAAGGATACATGTAAACTTCTACTGGTAGTTATTTTTCATGTGATGTGTGATTCATGTGTTTTTTTTGTATTGGAAAAATACAGAAAAAAAGATTATTTGCATATTGTGAGAGACTTCTGGGAATCGCCAACATTATATGACTTGTGTCTAAGTAGTCACAACACGTATAAAGCTGCTCTTCTAATGATCTTATCTTTTTTATTGTTTATTGTCTATAGACGGTGGAGCTGAGCGACTGTGAGCAGACGCAGGCCCTGGCGCTGAGGATCCTTCTGTCTCTGTCCAAAAAAAACCAGCACCGCATCCATGAATTGAACTGTTACCATGGATACGCCATGATCCACCAGGTCCTCATCAAGTCCAAGTGCATCGTGGGATATCACATGCTCAAAGTGAGTCGATTTTTTGTGTGTGTGGTTTGAATTTTTAGGTACCTCAGCTTTAAATGTTCTATATATAGTAAAATCCATCAAACCACTGTAGTTCCCCGCTCTCTAATCAGTCTTGTTCTATCATGACTTTTGACATGCCTGTAGTTTTGGCCTCTGTCACATCAATCAGCTTTGACTGAAAAGTGAAAAAGAGAGAACCTGCCTGACTCCAATCCCCTCCATGCCAATCAGCAATGAGCCCAAAGCGTCAAATAGTGACTCACAGGGCTCTTTTTTTTTATGTACACAAATGTTTTGTAATAAGGCGATTCATTGCTGTCTGAATTGTTCATAAAATTTTACTTTTACAAGAATCCTTCTGTTGGAACAAAAACTTAAAGTGCTATTTATTTCTGACCTGTCTCCAACTTTTCACCCATGTTTCACACCGGTCTCTGTTCTGGGAATCTTTTCCAAGTAAGGGGTGTAAACAAGATGTAAAACAACTTTTTCTCAATGCGAAAAGAGGACGTATTTTAATCCTTCCAACACTGGCTCATCATTTATACCCACAAACATTATCTTTGGGCCATTTACAGCTTTTTAACAGATGGTGAAACGATGCCTTGACTAACGCCCAAATGCAGACTGTCAGAGTTTGGTTTTAGTCCTTGCACGTTGGCGAGAGGCGGACACACCAAGCACAAGCCAAATTTGATCCCAAGCTATTGCATTTATCATTCTCTAATTTTAGTGGGTCATTGTTGATTGATTTGCCTCAGCAGTCCTGGTTTTGAGCTAGATCTTTACTGTTGTCTCATTCAATGTTGTCTTCATGCACATTGTAGCCTGTTCCTGATGTTGCTGCTTAAATATCCTCATTTCTTCTGATGAGTTTATAGAAGTACATTCTTCTTTTTTCTGACTGTACTCTTTTCTCATATATTTCATCTAGCCTGACAGACCAGTCCCTCTGCGCCCCAGTGTGACCCGCTGTAACTTGACCCTCTGGCTGCGTCTGTAATTGTGCCGTGGTGTAAAGTCTCGCTGCTGAAATGGACTCGATGAAACACTGAGCTCCTACAGAGTCTCATGGCAGATCGGATTGTCTTTGTGATGATAATTGGAAGTGTTGGAGAGAAGTGGTGCTAGTAGTACTGGTGTAGAAAGATATGGAGTCTAAGCTGGTCTTGTGGCTATCTACTGGTGAATAATACACATACTAGATTTGAACATGAATCGATTAAATGCATTTATTTGTTTTGCCAATGTAAATATGAATGGCACTAGATGGATACAGTAACAAAATAAGGCTTCCCTTCAGATTTGGGTCTCGAAAAGGGCTTGAGATTGATGTGCTGCAGTGCAGAGGGTCACAGGTGATGGACTGAGATCAATGGCGACAGACCTGAGGGCCACGGTAATAGCATTGGTTTCGACAGTGACTTATGTCTTATCCAAAAAGTCATGAAGCTTTTATTGATTCTGCTCCTGTCTGGCTCTGGACCTTGTTGGAGAAATCACAGGAGCGGCTGATTACGAGGCTCTTGGGTGACATGTCAAGAAGATCTGTTGCAAGTAAGTATTTTATGAATGAGTTTTTTATGATGTGCCTCTTGCTGTTTCTCCACAGACTCTGCTGGATGGTTGTTGCAGTGCTCCCACTCTGGTCCTGGGAGACGATGGGCATTTTCGCTTGGATACAGAGTCCCTCGCTGTGGTCCAGGACGTCAAACTGCTCTCAGACATCCTATTGGACTGGAAGATATGGGCCAAAGCTGAGGTGAATGAACTATTGAGTTGAGGTTTAGCCAAACAAAAGTCACAATAACCCACTTATCAACGTAGTTCTGAGATACTTCTGCTTTTCTCCTCGAGGATCCTGATTGACTTAAGTTATATTTATTTGAGTGCCATGCCGTCTCCTTGGAAGTTTGACAGATTTTTATGACATTATTTTTTTTAAAGACTATATATAGACTATACATTGTGTATCATGTATTTTTTTTTTCTCACGGCCTGAAATTAAACTTCTGGCATAGAATTTCTGCTCTGGATATTTTGACTTTGATTTAACCAAATTAAATCATTTTGGTATAGGATATTTGTCCTAAAACGGGTGAGAAAAGAACATGTACTCGTCTTTTCTACTATAAATCTTGCACAGTGTACGTTTTGATAAAAGAAAATGTATTTATTTTGTAACTCATTGCTATTACTGGTGTTTGGAAAGAAAAAAGCAAAGGGAAAACGCTTGTGCATTAGTCCTAGTTGTAAATGATTTTTTCGTTTCTCCAGTGCGGTGTGTGGGAAACGCTGCTCGCCGCGTTGGAGATTCTCATCAGAGTTCACCATCCGCATCAAGTCTTCAACATCCGACAGTTCCTTAAGGCTGAAGTGGTTCATCGCTTCCTTCTCACCTGCCAAGTCCTACAGGTCCAGAATAATTATAAGAACAACTTCTAGCAACAATTTAAGAATATTATGTAGATGCTTTGTACAATACAACATGTAACACACTATACAAAATAAAAAAACACGATTTTATTAAATTAAAACTGTTTATTCTAAATGGGTAATTCTAATTATTGTGGTATTGTGCTTAATCTTTTGATCAACAACAAATAGTTATGTGAGAATTCAAATTGTACCAGTGTTTTATGTGTTTTACTGTTGTATTCCTTGTGGAGTGTACAGTACTGTGAGCTTGTATTTGTGCCATTTAAATGAACTACTTTCTACTACCCCCAACATTATATTATGCTGTTGTCCACAGGAGCACAGGGACGAGCACCTCACTGCCATCCCACAAGAAGTCTGCTTATCGTTCGTCAAAATCATTCAAGAAGTTTTAGGTTCCCCTCCCGACTTGGATTTACTCAAACTGATCTACAACTTCCTCCTGGCCGTTCATCCGCCCACCAACACTTACGTCTGCCACACTCCGTCAAGCTTTTATTTCTCTCTCCA
Source organism: Pomatoschistus microps (assembly GCA_029875035.1). NCBI lineage: Eukaryota > Metazoa > Chordata > Actinopteri > Gobiiformes > Gobiidae > Pomatoschistus > Pomatoschistus microps. The sequence goes on along the minus strand of JAPMNZ010950749.1, from coordinate 3,328 downwards.
CATCGGTACGTTGCATATAAAGCATGGCTAATAGTTTTTCATGTTAATGGCTAACCCCTGACTCAGTTCTTGACATTGTTTATGAAATTTAATTCGCACTATGTTAAATGGATTCTGAAATTGAAAAGTTTTAGTTGAATGAATCTATGGCAAAAGAGGCACATATCTCCACTCTATTTGATGTATTTTTTTATCAGACGGGAAAGTTTATCACGAGAAAGTCCAGTCCATTATGCACCTCCGACACTCCACGAGCGGAGGGAAGTCTGCCTGCAGCTCCGTGGTGTCTCTGTCCCCCACTGTCTTCACTGATGCTCCACATGAAGGTATACTTACTTTATATACAGTAACAGTAAAGGCTCAGCTCAGCAGTTCAGTTCCAATACTTTGCCAGCAGCTGATTCAACAAAGGCAAAAGCTATGAAATGTATCTTCGCCTTTGTGTTTGTTGAAATTGGTCCTCTAGAATTTGAGACTGACTGACTGAAGGAAGTTCGTAGCAGATTGTATATGGCACACAGAAGCAAGCATGCAATTTTTCTCACCGGTTTTGGTGTAATCTATTATACATTCTTCGCTCAGTTTCCAGAAGATCAAATACAAAGTTTTTTTTCAAAATTAATTTGGGTAATTTTACTTTTTACACTTGAACGGCCTGTCACTACGCAGCTCCATAAAGAATACTAATGCACTGATCTTTTTCAGTTGTATAAGTTGTGTGATCTTATTATCTTATATAGTTTTTCATTTAATTTTTTTTAACTCTTCTTAAAACTTAGGCTTCAAGTAAAGAACAACAGCTGACAGTGTATTTATGTTTTAGCTTTAGTTACCATGTGTAATTGTTGATAATTATAGCACCTGATAATGTTGTTTGACCCTGGACCAAGCTTTCTCTGCAAAGACCTTTTGTGACTTCATATTATCTGCACCGGAGTCTCCTGGCCCATTATTTCATCCTGTTCTCTAAACATCATAATAGCACTGCAATCTTCAGAAAAGCATCCAATAAAGAGCCGTTGGTTGCTGCAAGATTCCCTTGGTGGAGACAGAAGGTCATGAGTTATATTTGAAGTAACTAATGCAAACACACGTCCTGTGAGGAAACAAACACATCAACAGGAGGTCATTGAGTGCATGTCTTCTTGCTCCCATTTCGCCGTCAAAAACATTTAGTCTGTGTCGCTAATGCTCTTATCCGCTGCCCCTGGAGAGTTGTCACTGCGTATAACTGTGCTATCACATTCATTAATGAAAGTGTTCCAATACTAGGCTTTTTTTGTCAGTGACTAAAAGTGCTATTTAGAAATCCTGTTTGTGTTGAAAAAATGGGTGTAATTGTAGTGTGCTATGCTAATGAGCAAAGAACTGCTAAGACTTCTCTTTTTGAAAGATGTAAGAAAGGTACAATAGTAACAATAAGCAGGGTGATATTACAAGTAGCTTTATAGGCGAATGTAATTGATAACCATTTGTACCCTAAGCTCATTATTTGCATCTACTTATAAAGAATTTGTACAAAAAATTACTACTATTACTTTTATTGAAATATGAATAACACAATTGACCAAAGGCAACAATTTGTAGGCATTGCAAGGCTGCTGGGCTGATTAATGTTTACTTTACTTAATGCATTTAGGGTTACATTTTTGTAGTAATAAAAATGAAGAAAAAACTAAATAAATCTGCACAGCTATGTTGCTGCGAAGTGTCTTATTTACAGACCACGAGTGTAATGTTTCGGGCTGAGACCCTTCATCAGACATGGGTAAACATAGGTATTGCTCTGCTGCTGCAACCAAATTGCCCATCAGAGATAATAAAAACACCTTGAACCTTGTGAGTCACTATTTGGCGTGTTGGTGCTGAGAACAAATTTTTTTAAAGATTCCCTCTTATAAAGCGGATCTAAGATGTGACGGGGGCCAAAAAAGACATGCACGTGAAAACTAGTGATGGAACCAAACTGTTATGATCGCAAAGAAGTGAGATGGATTCGTCAATATTTTGTAGGTTAAAGGTTTCGTACCCTAGCTATAAAAAAAGAAGCTCCCTAAACACTTGTTGGTGCCCTTGTGTGAATGCTTGTGGGGATTATTCTCGCACAGACACCATAAATAAGGCCAATGTTTTGTGTCTGCCTGGAATCCTGCTTCATTTGACATTAAACTTACATGTTGTTATATTGTGCTCCTCAGGCCATCTTCACCCTTCTTACGCTGAGCACGGCGACGACAACTCCTTACGCCCGCCGAGTCTCGCCCCGTCTCCGTACTCCTCCCCCCTCCTCACCCCTCGCCTGGGGAATGCGGGCGGCCCAGCGTCTGGTGACAGTGATGGCGTCTCCCCTCTGGCTCAGCAGGCTCTGGGCAGCACCGAGACTCTAAAGAAGGGGGACGAACAGCTCCTCAGCAGCTGTGAATCGGCCAAAACCATCTGCGACTCCCGGGAGGTGGAAGGAGGCGCCCGTACCCCCTCCATTAGCGTGGAGGAGGAGCGGGATGAAGCTGAGGTGGACAGTTTAGCCGAAGGCAGCGTAGGGGTGGCGGAGTCTGAGGATCGGTTCGATTGGGCCAGTGATGAGGCTCCGCGAAGGCCTGACAGTCTGAAAGGCATCCAGTCGTTCCAGCGCAGTCATAGTAACCTGGCGAGTCTGGGGCTGGCCTTTCCTGCTACAAACGGGTCATTGGCAATCGGACGGTGGCCTAGTGCAGCCGACAGAGGGTCAATGCCCGAGGACTGGGAGAGTTACACCTATTCACCGGGATACGAGCGCGCACACAGCAAAACGGAATCCAATGACAGGTAGAAAATGTTATTCAAAGGCTGTCCTCGCTACAAAAATCTGTATTCAAACAAGATATTTGTTTGTGTTCACAAGAAACACACACATTTTTTTATGATCTTTCCTACTCATTATAAGCCTTATATGACACCTACTGTTAGTTTTAAAGAGTAGACTGTTTTGTATTTCTGTAGTAAAAGCATATTGTTTGCATTTGTAATGGGGTTGATTTGTGCTACTTCCTCTAAGAAAACCATCAATCCCATAACTAATTGGCAGTGATGGGTAAAAGGTTAGAAAAACACTCAACTGCACTACAATACTGATAAAGATTAACAAAAGAATATATTGGATGCGAGGATGATAGTTTCTGACTTGTGACTGTCCTTGCATAATAGTAAGTAACTTCCTGTTACTTTCGTGGCAATAAAAAAGGATTCTGATTCTGATAAATTAGTTATTTAGCCATTTCCATTTAACATCACATTGGACCAGCTCTGCAAGTAATTCGACGTACAATGTGGCAAATAAACAATAAAACAG
>JAPMNZ010950739.1:7500-13522 GCA_029875035.1 Pomatoschistus microps | reverse complement strand
AGTATATCAGTAGCAATACAACATTTGGTGTTGATTTCTTTTCTCTGGAAGGATTGTACCAACATGTGGTGCATGCTTTGATGATGTGGGATACCATTAATATATGTGTGTAGATTTCATTGAGTTATCCTTACTGTAAAAAGTTGTAGAGCATGGTTTGGAAACAAGAGAAAACCCTTGTGAATAGACACGTGAACATAGAAAGGCATGTGTCATCACAAAAACCCACTGTGGTGAACTATAAGGGGATCTTTATCCAAGATCGAACGAGATGGCACACATAATCAAAAGTTTTGTTAGATCTGAATTATTTGAGTGAATTCTTTCCTAATACCTGATAACATCTGATGTCTGAGACAATGAAATGACAATAATTAGCAAAATTCATATTATGCTCTACTTTAATTGGATTATTTGCACTGTTTATTACTGTTTTATGCCCATAGATAGATGTCACATTATCTTTGCTCCCGAATCAAAAAATCTCAAAAAATCTCAAAAAAAGTCAAAACATCTGTTGTCTTTGTGTAAAGTCTATACTCATTGTTTGCATGAGTTTTCTGAAGGGTTATGGTTAGTTCAGTTGGGTTCACAATACAATTAATGAGATTGTTGTTTTCTTGAGTAAATGCCAGGGTAGCCATATTGACAATGCTTCTCATCAGTGGTGCAAATTAAGAATAAGAAGTGCATCTGGCCCACGGGTGGCATGTTTGACAGACCTGGATGTTTCTGGATAATCCACTTCAGAATGCTGTGAGTATGCTGCAACTAAAGACTGTTCGGGAAACGATATCAGGAGATTGTCTTTGCTTGTGCTGCTGAGAATGCAGGAGAAAAGCCATGACTTCCTCGGTAGCTCTATGTTGACTATTGCTACCTGTCTATCTGTCTGCCAATCTGCCTGTGTGACATGGGCCCTATGCATAAATAAGAGCCAGAACTGTACACAGGGAAATTGCATACATTTTCTTTGAATACACAAACAACAAATGCCTGTCTGCTCTCTGTATAAATGAATAATTCAGTAACATTGCAGCAAAACCCCAAACCTATCAGGAGCTGCCTTGCGAAATCCATTCTGCAATATTATGTTAACGTTGTTTCAAATGGCTTACTCAGCCTGAACATATAACATGTGTTTGAATATTTCAGACCATTTTCTCCTGGTGAGCTGAAAATACATGCACATCTGATTATTACAAAAAGTATCATTCACCATTCCCATCACGACTTTGCTCTACCACTAATTGTCTAAAATGAGGATTACATTACCTCTTTTCTTTTTGAGATCAAGACCGTATCTACTATTAATCACACTCCCTGTTTTATTCATCTTTTTGGGTACTATACAACACCAATGGGAAATGTTCAGAGGCAGTATGGGTAATGTAGTCCCACAATGTGCTTGTCTCTGAGGCAGTGTGCTCCCTGTCATGATGGTAAAAGGATTGGATATGCTCTGCTAATGCTATTAGTGCTGCAGCTGGGATTACTGTCTCCAAAGGGAAGGGGAAAAGAGTGTGAAATCTTGAAAATCATTGTGTTGGGGTGTGTGCTTGTGCCACAGATTTACATGTTTCAATGTGGCGTAAAGGGAAAAGGAATTTGTCCAAAGAATTGGCAATGAACAGTCTGAGTCTGTGCATTGCTTTAATGCAAGTGTAGTGTGATCTGGTTTTTAATTTCATTAGCAGCTTTCAGTCCTCATGGGGTTTGAGTTAATTAGTCTATTAAGCCGGCCAGCTTCTGAATGTGCACATATTTTTTGTTAAAAAGGGAATATTGATTTGTTTACCCTAACAACACACAATCTAACTACTCTCTCTATAGTCATGTATGTGTGTCTGTCATCTATAGTATGGTATCACTGAGCACTGCTGCAATAGCTCCAGAATATATCTGTAGAATAAGGTGCAACATGAGACAATGACAGTATTGAACACTGACATTGAGGTTGAATTTCAAGCTATCAGCATTTCCAGTCTTTACAGGAACCGTTGCACATTTCTTTAAGGCCAGAATGAAAATGGCTTTATTGAATTTTTGAATGTGGGACCGACATGAAAGTCACCACAGTCGCTCTTTCTGTTAGCTTTCTCTTTTGCATGACTGCTGGTTGGATCTCTTATAACAATTTTGAAGTTTGTCATTCTAACAGTACAGGACTCAGTTATTTTCCACATGATGTTTTGGTCATCTGAAGGTTGAAGCTACTGATGCAGACGCTCAGAGGAGTGTCCATGTCTTCCTGTATAAAATCTCTCTTTGTAACATCAATAAATGTCTTCTGTCTGTGACACGAACCCAGACCCCCGCATATTTTCTACAAGCGTTTTGTCCAAATACAATGATGTTCTAGAAAGTACATTATCAAAAGAATAACATAGCTTCTTGAATATGCACAGCTGAGTACCAGGGACTCACCCCTCACAAACAGATTATTTCGCCCATCGTTTGTTTGTCCAATCAAACTGAAAAACTGGCTCTACTTTGCCCAGGGGCTGCTGCAGGTGATTTCTTGGATGGCATTTTGAGAAAGCTATTGGGTAATATTTTAGTTCCAAGATGAAGCAGCACAAATATTAGCTTTTTCTTTTTTAAGTATACTCCAGCCAATGCTCATTTTTTTAAGGGAATTTTGAGTATTTGTTCTTTATAAACCAAACAAGGATAACGATTACAAATGGCTTTTCTTTTTTACTTCAACCTTTGTGGCATCACCATTCCTTTATATAATCCTTATCTCCTAATATCTGCTCCTGATCTCACAGTACAACTCTCCAGATGATTCTATGAATATTTACATGCAGTAAGTACCGAGGGCAAAGCAGTCCTCATATTCACTGCATATATTGTGTGTTTATAATTCAAGATAAATGTGTTCCTTTAGGCAGGGTCAGGTGTATGGATCAAACCAAAGGGCAAAAGCCGTCTACTCAAAACCTCTGGGACGATCGTTATCATTGATCATTATTTTTTTTTGCCTCAGTCCATGCATATCTCTGGTATGTAGACGCCCTCTCTCTGCAGAACTACACATATCATATTATGTATTGTAAATGGAGTATGGAACGTGCTGACACAGACAGGCAATTCTGCAGCTATATTGCACCATTCCATGTGAGTTGAGTTAACAAGGAATTTTGTTTTTCTACAGCTCTTTTCAACAATCACATTATCGTCCAGCAACACTGCAACATTCATGTGTGGAATGCTGTGAGAGTAATGGTGCTGATGGGCAGAAACAACCACAAGAGGTCAACATGTTTGGGCAAATGTCTGACTTCTGGATCATTATTTATGAACTCTTACACTCCACACTATCCGTTCAGAGTGGATGCCTTGATCAAGGATACAACTGCACTTAAAAGAGATTTTCTTAATCTGGTGACTAAAGCAATTTTTTAAAATGTATTATTCTGACAAATACAAACAAACGACATGTAAACACATTTGACAGTTTGCATTTGAGAATTATTCAAACCGTTTCTTTTCTATTCTGTTTTCAGAAGAGGCATGTGACTCATCCTGACTCATCCTCACTTGGTCTCACCCGAAAACACAAGGAAAGATCTTTTAAAAATAAATGGGTAAATATTATTTCTCTGTCAGATGCACTTTTACAAGGCCCGTTCAGTCTGCCACCAACTCGTCTAACTCCAGTCTCCTAGAATTACTGTGCGGCTGCACCAACACTCTCTCACTACAGAGTGAGCACTGCACTCACTGCTGGTTAGCTCTTCAAATATGTGTGCTGCAGTATGTTTTTATTAACAATCCAATGATTTTTGAAAATACTTTGCCTGAAGCAATTCTTTAGCTTTTAGCTTGCATATGTGGTCAGAAATATGAAAAGGATTCAAGATCATAAGTATGTTATATTCACAGTGATAAGTGATACTCAGTTGCTTCTTTTGAAGATCACGAGGAGTAAGGATTTGCTGCACAGGTGGTAAAATCAAGGTAAAACGTGGAACGGCACTAACAAATATGGCTGTTTTGCAGAACCATTATTATGCAGACGCCTAATCAATGGTCATTGAGCTTAAGGGCTACTGCAGCGTTGTTAATGAATAGTTTCAATGAGCGGGGCGCCACAGTGTGTGTACGTGTTCTCTGGTTAGTCTTAATGTCTCTAATGAATAGACATGGCACATGGAGCCTGTGGACACCTGCTGCTGCCATTACTCCCAAAGAGCAGCCTAATCACGCTGGTTTTCAAATGTGGGCCGGTTATGCACTGCCCCAAAAGCACTACTTGTCATTGGGCTACCTGTAAAAGCTCATGAGGCTTCTTCTCAAACAGCTTTTTCCAGCGTACATGTTATGATTTCTTAAAGAATAATCGTAGATGAAAAGTTGGATGTTGTGTTCTATAAAACCTCTTGACTTGTTAAGACTCTCTACCACCTGTTGCTGTAAATATTTCTGTTATTTCTATGTAGTACTTAGCACATAAAGTGAAGTGAGTGCTCTGTTTTCCTACCTGTTTCCATGACTACTAGACCTTATAGAATGATTTTAGTGCGATGGTCTTATGGTCAGTTGAAAACATTGTTTTAAATGTTCACAGTGTTGTCGTCATGCAGGTCTCAGCTGTGAAGTGCTGATTTACAGGGCCTTAAGGACAGTCATGGCCTCCCTCCCACTCAGTCGCCATGGGATACGGTGAGAGCAGATCTCTTTATCATCACTGTTCTTCCAGTTTCTTTTATTCTATAACCTTGTAATAATGTATTGACCTCTTAATTTTATAGACTTATTTAGACCAATGAACAGCCAGAGTTTCTGCATACATACAAAGCATTTCATTGTTGTTGTTTTGAACAACACTGGTATTTACAATGTGACTGTTTTTTTTAAACAGTATTTTGCTCGAATGAAGCCAGCCACTAAGCAACAGTTGTTTGCCTTTAGATCGTGCAAATGTATGTCTCTAATGTTATTGTAGCGCACACATTTTAATAATGTAACAAGAAGCTCTAACAATTGGCGGCTTATAAAATCAATACTCTTTCTGTTGTATTTGGCTATTTGAACAGAACCCACAGAGAAAGCCTAAAGAGCTACAAGAGGAGAGAAACAGGGGGGAGCAGCGAGGAAGAGACTGTTGCTAGGCCAACCAGAGCCGCGCAATCGTCATCACGAGGCGTTCTGCATAATGCGTGTGTGTGTGCGCGTGTGTGTGTGCGCGTGATTCGGCCCTCCTCTTTCCAGACAGGAGGCGAGGACATCCCCCTCTAACCACTGTGCCAGCGCGGAGAGGAGAGGAGAGGAGGAGAGAGAAACCCATGCCCCATAATGCACTGCACGCTGCAGGGCTGAAGTCGTGCACATTCATCAGTTCCCATTGGCAGCGGCGAGAGGAGAGGAGCTCACTCGTACAGCCGGTCAGAGAGCCAGAGTCACACAGCGCTGGGCAGGTAAGGCAGCTTCTCTGAGCCCGACCGCATGCTCTCGATGCTCCTGTTTACTTGTCTGGTAGTGAGAGGATGGGAAGCACGCACACAATGGGATCAGCCATTAATATCTGACGGATTATGATTCTGACAACTTGGCAGCCTGTTGCTTGTAGCGTAGTGCGTTGAGCATGTGGGTAGTCTTTGTTAGACTGTCAGTGGAGCTGTTGGTTGACTTTGTGCTGCCATTCCTCCTACAGCTACTCATTTGAATAAACAGATACACGTTTTGCATACACTCTAGGATATTCTACTGTGGTCACTGTCTTTGAGAGTGATCATGCATGGTCGCTGTAGTGCAATGTTTCAAGAAGTTTTGAATCATTTGCCGTTTGTTTGCTCCTGCATTCTGCCCTGAATCAATGAAAGAAATATATCTACAAGTATAAAGTATACTCATGTGTAGTTGGTGAACATATACAAACTATAGTATAATTGCTGGTGCCAAGGTTACAGGCATTAACAGGCGTAGATCTAGCTTCAAACACCTAATGTTGAGTTGTGTTGGTGAAATCAAAGGTGAAATGCTCTTTTTTTCTCTATATATTTATGTATTATTA
>JAPMNZ010950739.1:0-5000 GCA_029875035.1 Pomatoschistus microps | reverse complement strand
GTTGTGGACAGAGGCAGCAGAGGGGCCAAAGGCTAAATATTAACTTTTCTTGAATTCACTGTCATTTAAATCCGAACAGACAAAGCAATAAGTTCATATGACATAGTTCATATGAATTTGTTGGACGCTTAAATAAATATGATGCATTATTTTTTGTCCTTAAATACTAGGATGAATTAAAAATAAAACAGCAATCATCTTGGAGGACTTTAAAAAAGTTTGACAACACCAGATATCAAACAATTCAAACACAGGAAATGCAATAATAATAAATACATAGGAGCCATTGGTTGTGACGATAGCGGGATGACCATGTGTGTAATGTGCCCATAATTGTCCTGAATCATCACTGTTCGTAAACCCACCTGCTTTAGGAAGGAACAACACAAACAAAATCTATTAATTAGATCCAAGACTGAGGCTGAAGAATTTCTAAGTCGGGGAGGGGGATGCAGCTCATGAGTCTGGGCCGGGGGCGACCAGTTCCGAGGTGCAGGTCGCAGAGGTCAGAGGTCAGAGGTCTCATGAAACACAAAGAGACTGAACAGGAAATCATTTTGTTTAAAAGGCAGAGAACAGCTCTGAACATGACATACTAGTGTTAGAATTAATCATAGCAAGACCGAAACAGAATGGAGGCTTTTGCCTGAAGATCCTGATAACTAACTACTTTTTGATTGTTGTAACATGGTTAAAAACAAAAAAATTTGTTTAAAAAACAAACTTGTTAGTAGTTCTCGTAATACATCTTTAAATTCTGGCAAAGGGAGGTGAAAGAAGAGGTTCGAGATTTCAAACTTGATTTCAATACTCAATCACAAATTTATAATGATAATGATGATGATTTTTGGACAAAAATAAACATTTGTTTTAAGTCAAGATAATAATAGTTTTGATTATGGTTTTATACGTTCTTCTGGTGTAGTTTTTTTTTTTTCATTTTTTTGAAGAAGCCAGATGAGATGATGCTCAGAGGAGCATAGTGCTGCTGCTGGAACACTGATGACGAACACTCACCAGTAATAGTAGTCTTCATACAGTTATGTTCCATTAAGCTGAAGACATTTGAAATAATTTCCCGTTTACAGGATCTTGAAAATAATCTGAATTTAAAAATTAAGATTTCATCTTCAGATCAAAATCTAATCAAGTAATTTGTTTTTTCTCGTCTGCCATTTTCTGTTATCGGTTTATTATGTTTTTTAATGTTTTTTGTTCGGGTGTTGTCTGCCAGAGGAGCAACAGAGGGACCCTTGATCAGATATAATCATTTTCATTAATCCCACACATTTCAGTGTTGCAGCTCAGAACAAAAAGGAGCACTCAAAACAAAATAAACTAATACATGCACTCGGAGAGCACATACCCCCCCAATCTACCAAGTTACAACTCAATTCGTCTAGTTTCTGTGCAATGCCTGGACAAACAGGCGCACTGAGGCTTTTACAGTACCCCCTGTTGGTGGTGGTGTAAAATGATCAAATACAAAAAACTGCTGTAAATTGGGGAATTAGGGAATAATGAAATTGTCTTTTGCCTATAACAATATGATCATGATTGTATTTAGAAAAAACACATTACCATAAAAAGTCGGGCAATTAGCAGGACTATGTTATTTTATTCATCTGCATGGGTTCTAAAAAGACAACAACTTAAACATATATAAAACAGTATCCAAAAAGTAAATAACATTAAAAAATGTCTTTTTTTTCTTTTGAAATTTGAATGGCACAAACTTAACACAACACGAGTCAGCAATAGCATGCCCATTATGGCTACTTCGGAAAAATGCACTAAATGAATCTGTGAGCAAACATGCAGTCTGCTCACTGTACACGAGACAGTTTTCACACAAACGTGTGTTCCTGGGTGCGTCACTGTTGACCAGCTTGTTTTTGGATTTTTGGTCTCTTGAGGTGTAAACATTGCGAGATAGCTTCACCGCTGCATATAATATATTTATACTTTCTGTAGGCACTCTTACAGTACAAATAATATATTTATATAAGTGTTCATGGCGAAACAGAATAGAATTTTATTTTGGTTTGTTATGCAGTATAGTATGAGCAGATCATTTCGTTGATAGTTTTAAAAAAGATATAGAAAATCCATCCCATTCATAAAATGGCCCTATATCATGGACAATCAGTACATTATATACAGTTATTTCATATTCACTCTTATTATAAGGTCATCATTAATGCTATATTGCTATTACTTATTACTTAAACTACCATTCCACGCTAATGGTGCTAAATGCTAAATGCACCATTAGCGTGGAGTGGAAACTGATCTATATGCTTCATGATGATGCTGCATAAATACTGTATCGTGGCATAATTTCCGTTTTCCTAGTTTGGGATTGCACATATCCAGTTTGTAATCCCTTGTGGGTGAATTGGACATATAGTAACTGAGCCAATCCATTCTCCTTGCTATTGTCTGCCTCACCAAGCACAGCATAAAGGTCGCCGCAACATGAAAAACTCATCCAGACGAAGCAGAGCAGGCGGCGCAGAGGTCAGCGTGCATGTATTTTTAAAGCCATCGATTGTGCAAAAACCTGACACATCATCAGAGAGAATTCCTCCTGTATCTTTTTTTCCTTTCATGGCAGACTCCGCGGCTCTCTGGGTGGTGCCCTATTTGTTGACACATTATTTTTTCATCCCAGCCTTCTTTTTAAACTCCATGGCATCTTTCTGATTTGTTTTTTCTTGCTCTGAGTAAAAAAAGAGAACGAGTTTGACTCCGCCTCTTTCCGTCCTCTTGTGTTAAATCCATCGTAATTTTATTTACAGCAGCTGGCTTCTTTATACCCGCTTGCATTGTAACTTATTTATTATACAGGCAGGTAGGAGGCTGGACAAGTGAAGGGGGGGATTTGTCGAGGAGGTGGGCTTTTTTATAAACAACTGGGTATGATTTACAGCCCGCACACACACACATGGAAAGGGATAAAAGTGAGGTTTGCGAATTGCATTTCTTCCTTCTCGATTCGCCTTTTCACGGTCTGATTGTCAATATTTGTTAGCATCCGTACAATTCAGTCACTCGCGCGCTGTGGGATATTGAAGACTCTTGCCGGAGTTTGTCTGTGAACTCCTCTCTTGTCTTTCGCGACTGATCCAAGCTGCGAAAGGTGAACTTGCAGCCCGGTGTGGATGAATTATGTCTGACATGTTTAGCTGTGCGCCCTTATATGGAGGCTGGTATGTGTGAATACAATAGATCAAGACGTGAGGTAGAGGAGAAGAAAGACGAAGAGGCAGGGCAGTAGGAAAGAGGAGGAACCAGGAGGGGACAGTGACGGAGGCAGGAAAGGAGAGGGGTGCTACTAAGCATGAGGTTTTCACTTTCCCTCAGCAGCACTCAGAGGAGCTTATGCACAAATACAGTAAGTCTTTGCTTGCGTGTGCGTGTGACTTTGTTTGGACTAGACTGGAGTTCCCACGTTTTGGTTTTTCGCCTTATCGCTGTTCGAATTTCTCATTACCATCTGTTTGTGGAACTTACAGTATATGGCGTGCGCATGTGTGTCTGTGTGTGTGTGCGTATGCAGATGGTCAGCATGCTTCACCGGTAATGCGTGGTGGTGGGAGACTTTAATGTGGAAAAGAGCTGAGCAAACGAAAGAATGGTTAGTGCCTAATGTTCCGCAGGGCAGTTAGTGACAAACTGTGTGCCAGCCTGATGTCGTTGTTTCTCTTACATTGTATTTGACACGGATCACGGTAATGAAGTGACACTTGGGCCGATGAATGAATGAAAACACAGACCCATATCCAAAACAGACTTGTGAACTGCCATCGCTCCCTCTGAAATGTTATGACCAGTCTTTAGTGTTTATAGCAGCTCTGTCCTCAGGAAATGATTCACCTCTTGCACCGACCTGGAGGGCTGCACTAAGACCAGGGAACCTCAGTCCAAACAAAGTCACAAGGTGTGGAGAGTCACACAAACGCTCCTACGTTTGTTTAAAGCTGTCAAATTATGTGGGAGTGAAAAGTGCAACTTCTTCAAGTTGATGTCAAGTTTTCCTGGAATTAAGAATGAGCTAAGGAACGTATTTTCACTCAACAACAAAAACGGCGTTGGTTAATAACAACATAAACACCCATGTTATTTAGCCACAGATAATGATGTCCTTACTATAGATGTGACCGATTGACCATGAGAGAGTGTGGCATCCAAAGTGCTGATGAATAATGATAAAACAAATGACAATAATTCTGATTAAACAAATGACAATTGTAGAAGCTTTATTCATTTAGATTTGTATAATTAAAAATAAAAACCGCAATAACTGAGAGTATGTTTGAATCCAACATCAAATACTAACCCTTGTATCAAGGGTAAACATCTTCGTTGATACAAATACATGTGACACCATGTTCAAAAAATAAATAGTTAAAAGTTGATATGTTCAAGTGGCATGAACTTCCTCGATAGCACATAACAACACATCAATAACAATCACTTGTGAACCGTTTTTTTCTGATTCGTTCTAAAGACAAAGGAAAGAAAATAGATTAGAGGCAAAAATTCACATTCACGTTTGAACTATTCAGCAGCAGCACATCTGTGTTTGTCTTAATGCAGCTTTCTGTCTGAGTTTTTCTCGCTCACATATTTCCTTTGGTTGAAACAGCTCCTCTGCAGATCAGAGCCGGCAGATCTACAAGGTCATTAGAGTATAGAACAGTGAGCGCGCAAAGGCACTCCGATACATACTGAGTTTAAGAGCACACCAGTCAGACTAAAAACATCAGCACAAGAAAACACTCCCACCAGAGAAATGTGAGACTTATTACATTATTACTAGCTGTGTTCCTGTGTGTTTCAACAAAGAAGATATTAGTGTCCTCTTTTCTCTTAACACCTCCTCCCTTTAACTAATGTGTCCTTTGGAAATGATGTCATCTGTGCTGTCCTCAGCAGGCATTGAGCTGGTGTGAGGAATGCAGATGAGCTATGTTACTGTGTGTATGCGTACGGAC
>JAPMNZ010950715.1:0-15923 GCA_029875035.1 Pomatoschistus microps | reverse complement strand
GGGTACAGGTTTTTGAGAATTTGAATTCCTGCAAACAATTACTAAACATACCCGTACACGGCAATTACGCACCCTGAGAAGTTCAATATGAAAAGAGGAAGCACTGTCATTTAAAGACATGAGATTCATTAGTATGTCTAAACATGTCACGATACACGTGGATACAGAAACAGAGCTTAGTACCAACTGAAGAGACTTTGAGACAGAGGAAAAACAAATAGAGACACATGTAAATAAAACAATAAAAAGCTGTGCTCAAAATAAAAAAGATATTTTTGAATACTATCAAAGGCCACTTGTTTCCAGTATGTCTTGACAAATAGTGCATTTTATAGTGGTTTTGATTCATATTTGACAACAGTTTGATGCACAACAATATTTTCAGGATGTATCCCACAGGTTTTATGTTCAACCTCACGAAGCTTCTACTTAATATTTATACATTCATTCAAGAAGTAAAACAAGGCATTTCTAAAGCTGGCTAGATTTGTCAAATAGTACCTCTTTTTCAACCTGAGTTATTTATAAAGTGTGGACTATTGCAGTAATAAACAGTTATCTTCATTAAAGTACTCAAATGCGCTCACATTCTACAGACACAATGCCATTTTAAGTGACAACATAGTCCACCATGTCAAAGACATGTCCAGTGTGGCTTAAGGCAGGGCCCTTATGGCACAGAGACCTTGAAAATACAATGAGCAATATTCCTGGAAATGCCCCGTCACATTCTCAAGACAAAAGGTTTGGCGAGGCAGCGAGTCCCATTCAGTGCATCCCCAGAAAAAAAAAGTCATGGCTCATAAGCGTTTTCTATATTCATGTCCATAAGAGGCAAAGTCCAGTGTCGTTGCCCACTTTTCTCTCCAAAAATAGAAGCCTACAAAACCATAACAGTTAGTTTACAAGTGTTTGTACAACAACTTTATTTACAACTTTTTACAAGACACTTACTCCTTTTTTATGCTTGTTTACTGCTACAGCCTCCAGGCAGCATCATCTGTTGGCTGAACAACAAGAGACAACAAAAACAACAATTTAATTAGACAATATAAGATAAACTTAATACAAAACTGAAATATTGCTTCAACTTCATCAACAAATAAGGATACAGCATTTCAGATATGGTTACTGTTGGTCAGGGGTCTCCAAACCGGTCCAGAAAAGGCCGTTGTGGGGAAGATTTTGTATCAGACCAAGCAGGAGCACCAGACTCAACCTATTTTCTAAAATCTTCAGGTTAAGACTGAACACAGTTGAGGTGGAGAGTAGAGTCTGCACTGCTCCTGCTTGGTCCAATAGAAAACCTGCAGCCCCTTTCTGGACCGGTTTGAAGACCCCTGTTGTAGGTAATAATAAAGACGCTTTCATTTCATTCATGAAATTAAAGGCAATGTGTAACTGTTTTTCGACTATACTAAATAACAATAACAATAAATATTGAAACATGAATGCATCTTAAAAACATAATACAATAGTAAAGTCATCTAATGAAGCATGTTACCTGGCTTGAACAAAGTGGTCTGGTGGCAGGCCTCGTTGGACCATCATGCCCTGGTAATGTGGGTGTGGAGCAGTGTAAACACTCATGCGGTTCTGTCCGGGGGAGAAGGGCAGCTGCTGTGGCCTCTGCAGCGCCTCCATCAGGTGAGGGTGAGGTCTTTGAGCGTAGGCTCCTGGATCAGGGTACGTCTGCCCGGGATAATGGGCTCTGGTCCCCATTCCCTGTGACATCATGTGCTGTGGTACATGTATGGAGCGATGGTTGTACATGAAGCCAGCCCCCATGTGAGCTGCAGGGTGGTGCTGTCGAGGGAGAGGTGGTGCACGTTGTGAAGCTGCGTTGTGGCTGTCCAGATCCAGGAGTTCTTTTGGGCTCTCAGGCTGCTCACATTTCTCTTCTGAGACACCCTGCTCAACTAGATTGCCTCTGCTACGATTCACTTGGGATTGCACATCTTGGTCGTCTCCAACAGGACCAGGGGAAATCAGACTGGCTGCACTGGAAATGTCTGAGCCCATTGGAGACATGCTACTGGCCCTAATCTGACTGCTGCTTTTGATGCTGGCTGCAGGGAGATAGGCATTAGCAGGCATTTGCTGTTGGGGCTGATGGTGTGAGCGGTGCCAGTCCTCTGGAGCATATCCACCTTTGCCATTGGCCTGGCCATGGCCCTGTGCAAGAGGGAACTGGTGTAGTGCACCAGGGTACATATTGGTCTGGGGTTGTGGCGGTCCAGGAGGTGAATGGTAGGGGTATGTTGTGCCCTGATAGTGGTAATTGGTATGTGGAGCCGAGTTGCCGTGATGGTGAAAAGGCTGACTGTTGTAGGGGAGCTGGTGTCTATTTGCAGGATTAAATGAGGGATTTCCCATGTTGTATGAACCCATTGGCCCATTCATGTGTCCTTGAGGTTGATTAGAAGTCCTCTGAGCAGTGGTTTCTATTAGCTGCCCTGGATGATTGGGGCTGAAAGCCTGTTGCTTGTGAGGACCATTCACAGGAGAAGACTCCAAATCTCGCTCTGTGTGTGATTTTCTGCTGGGAGACCCGTGGCCTGCAGGGCAGGGCTGGAGAGGTGGTGCTGGGGGTCTGGGAAGCTGAGCTGAGAAAGAGGGAGGCTGACTGGGAGAGGCACAGTTCATGGGGGTGTTCTGTGCCACGGTCCTCGTGGGGGAACTATGAGGAAACGGCGCATGTGGACTCATGTGCTGTGTATTCTGTTGGGATGTTCCCTGTGACTGCAGTTGTGCAAACTGATACTGATGTTTGTCTTGGTGATTTTGTGTCATACCAAAGTGTCTTTCCTGTGTTTGATGTGAAGGGTTTACTGATGATACACCGTGAGATACCGTGAGACTAGAGATTTTCTGTGGAGAAGTGTTGAGTAAAATATGTTCAGGAGGCTTGGAAAGAGAGTTCTGGGAGCTGCCATTGGCAGAGTTCAAGTTTGTTGAATTAATGATTGTTCCTCTTTGCTCTTCCCGTTTACCAGACGCTCCTGTTCTATCCTCATTAACACATGCACCATGAGGACTGTGGAGACCAGAGGTGTTGGCTGGATGAACGTGTGTGATAGCTGGGTTTTCCTCAAAAATTGTCTCCTTTTGTGCAAACACTTCATCACTACTATTAGGGGATATTGCCTTCTCTGGTCTTGAGCCTAAACAAAAACAAAGTATATTTAGTAAAACCATATGTTTAAAAGTTGAAGAAACCGTACAATGTAGGAATGTATCCATATATATATATATATATATATAGACCAATATAAGACCAATATAAGACTTGTGTTACAAGAATTGTCATTTCCAGATATTGAAAATAATTAAACCGTTTAAATGTTTTTGTTTTTTTCCACCAAAACATTGGAATATAAAAAGATAATGTATAATGAAAACCAATCAAACTGAAATAACTATAATTCGGTTGTTCTGTGTTTAGTCATATTTAGTGCGATTTTCTACATTTTGAGCCTGACATAAACCTCAACAAAACAATAAGAAGCACTTTTGAGCTGATTCCAGATGCATTGTTAGAAAACGGTGTGAGTATAGTGGAGATGTTACTGTTAAAGGTGTGACGCACCTGTAGCTGATGTGGCGGTCCGCTGGGATGGCTGACTGTCAGCTCCATTGTGTAAAGCAAGATGTGGCAGCTGAAGCTGGTGTTCAGGGGGGGCAGACTGCTCATTGCTGCCCATGTGTGGACGTTGGGCGGTAGAGGGTCCAGAGGAAGCTGACAGCTGCTGTAAGGCAAGCATTTCTGGGCTGTCCAGCATTGAGGCCAAAGCAGTTCTGCCAGACAACTCTGGACTGGGCCCAGGGAACCGAGAGGACACGGGCCCCGGGCTGATGCCTGTAGCAGACATTTGATATTGAGCATTTGGGGGAGGGTATGGGTATCCAGCAGCTTCAGGCCAGGGTTTATGCCCAACGGGCGGGGGCATGCCACCATAGCTGTAGTTCCGCTGGTTCATTGCGCGGGGGTCCTGCATACGCACATCGCCAGCTGTTTCCTGTCCACGGTGGTTGGTCCACATATGTGGTGGGGCGAGACCAGGAGGCCTCATCCCAGGGTGGCTGTGCCGAGGGGGCAAGCTGTGGGTCTCGTGTTGATTGTGGGACGGATAGATGCTGGCTTCAGGGGGTGGACCAGGCTGAAGGCCCACAGGACGGGGTCCTAGCGATGGTCCGTGAGTGGGGCCCAGGTACGGATGGTTTTGTCCTGGTTGCAGGGGAGCTGGATTAGGGCCCATTGGATACCTGGCTCCCATGTGGTGACCCATTGCCATACGATGCTGAAAATATATATATATATATATGTGTATATTTATATTAAGGTTTTTTTGCTTGTCCTTACTGAATACAATGTAATTACAATACAATTTATTCTTGTATAGCCCCAAATCACAACAGAAGTCATCTCAGAGAACAAAACCATTGAAATCACCAACACAGATCAGAGAATCAACAGTTAAAAACACATGAGAAATATAGAGCTCACAAAAAAAGTCCATACATATTGTAGAATGCTAAAGTGTCCTGGATCGTCACCACATCCTTTCTGTTGGACACTAACTGTCCAACAAGACCCTCCTGCATCGGCAAGGAAAAACTCAGTGGGAAAAAAGTGAGAAACCTTGGGGAGATCCATATTGAGAAAGGGATCCGCTCCTGAAAATGTTAAGTCTAAAGCCAGGGGATGATCTGAAAGTGGGACATTTAGGACGTCTATTGGCTTTAAACCTGTAGACCTTAGTCCATCTTTATTGACCAAATACTTATGTACGGTAGTATATTTTAGTCTGCATACTGGGTAAAAATGCCCTGTTGAGAATGAAATTCAAGACCTTCCAGCTGTGAGGGAACAGCTCAAACCACTGTGCCACTTATTGTTAGCATTTTTAAAAACACTTAGTTTTATCTATTGCAGAAAATGTGAAAAAACCTAATCTTTTACAAGGTTTCCATTGTAATGTGTTCCATTACCTGCATGTTAAAGGTGTGAGGGTTCATGTGGGGATCACCATTCCGTTGAATGTGATTCGAATAGTTGAAGTGAGAATTCATGGGCATTCTTTGACCAAACATTTGGGGACCATGGGGGCGTTGTAGCTGAAAAATATAACAGTTAATAGTTTTGCAGTTTTGGGGCAAATGCAACTCACTATTGTATGACTTACATGTCCAGGATGATACATGGTCCTGATATCCCCGTGATGGCCCTGCTGCTGGTTTGGGGGTCGATTAAAAGGGGGTGTATTGGTCCACGGTGGTCGACTTAATTTATCACTTTCCTCTATAGGTGTTGGACGTTTTCGTTGTGCCTGCTCCGTAGCCTTGATCAGACTTTCTGGACCTACAGTTCTATTTCCACGATTGCGCTTCTTGTCCTTTCGCTCCTTTTCATCTTTGTGAATCTGAAATTCTTCATCAGTGTCTCCATCTTCTGATGGAAAGTGTTTCAGAATAGCACGATTAAAGCATCGCTCGAGAGACTCTGCCATGATTGTGTATTCTGGAAACAAAGAACAAAGTCATTAAGAAAGTATGACAATCTTCAAATCATAATATACATTAAAGACATATTTTCCAAAATATATTAATGGTGGCTTTAGGTATGGTAGCCTCTCATTCACAACCAGAAAATAGGCATTATATGAGAAAGTAGCCACGGGCACAGGCTGGCGGCCTCTCAAGACCTGGTCAGGGGGTAAAGCAGTAGTGACCCAAGTCATACCAAACCTAGGGCCTCCTGACTGCTCCTCCCCCCTCCCATGGGAGCGCGTTCAGTTGGATAGATGGCCCCAGACAGCAGGCTTAGGCTGAGGCTGGAATGTCTCTGTGGCACTGCAGGGCTAAGATCCCCCTGAGCAGTAGAGCACGGCTCAATCACTCTCCATTAATCACTGTCAAAGTGGCCCCAGCATACCGCACACTCCTGTAGTTTCCTCCCAAACACTCAAAGTCTCTCACAAACCCATTGTGTATTAGCATAATGTTGATAATGCCTTTTTATTGTTGTCATTAAAAACATTCTGAGTATGTGTCCATGAGTTTGTATTTACCACTGTCTTCTCCATTGTATTCAAGACAATTCCCAAACATGAGCTTCACATCTGCAACAAACTCTTCTTTGCCAACATATTTGCCATCACCAAGCTTCTTCTCAATAGTGGACAGGTCCATAGGCCTCTACAATAACAATGCAAAGAAACTATTAGTTTGTTTCAGTAGTTACTTCCACACTGCCTAGGCATGAAGAATGCATAATCAGTAATAAACACCTCAATGATTTCATTATAATTCGGGGCATAAGATTCATCCACAGGTTCCAGAAACGGCCAGGCATCTTTATGGGCTTTTAGTGCCTCAAGGACTGAAATAAATAAAAACAAATTACAATGCAATACTTTATATTAAGCACCATGTTTTTTCTTTTTAAATATACCCTTATATAAAGAAGTGTAGTCATCATCAATATCATAGCTGCTGCAATGATAAAAAAGTAAATATGTTATAGGATCAAATATCTAGCTGGATCAAATACCGTCCATTTTTCAGATCTACTTACAGTTGTTTGTTTCTACGTTTTCTTTGGACGGGGGATGAAGGCTCCAAATTCAAGAGTTCCGGTGGCAAATCTTTCCCCTCAGAAAGCAGCCAGGCACGCTCCTCCCGCATCTTCCTTCTCTTTGAACGTTCTAGTAAAGAAAATCAGAAAATCAGTATGGACCCAAACATTCTTTACGGGGTTGCATGTGAACTTGTATGAGCAGGTTGTTTGCGTAGCTCATCACTGTAGAAAATGAAAACCAGATCACACTTGTAGAACAGAGACAAACTATAAAACTAGAAGTGGAGCAGCCATTTTATTTCTAAGGGTCACATTGATCAAAAAAGCAGAGCAGGGTAGAAAGGGTGCATATGTACTGCTTTATCTTTGGACATAAAAGGCAGAGGCCTGCCAGCCCCCTGCCGGGTGGATTAAAGATGTTTGAGGGCGGACTCCACATATGCAATGCACACAGTGCGCAGCCCAGGTCCTGCTGTTCATCTATAATACATTAATGAGGCTCCTCCACTGAAGCACAATCAGCAGTTCATTAACCCCTGACAGATGACATCACAGGCGGGGAGAAAAAGCCAAGTGATCCTGTGATTAAAGGCCCCAACATTCTCTTTCACAGTCTACACAGTAAAGCACATAAATCACACAGATCCACTCATGCTAGGCTGGGACACATTTCCCAACTGCTCTGGTCCATTGAAAAAGAAAGGCTTTCCACATTCACAGTGACATAATGAAAGTGACAGTGACAGTGGAAACAACATTGGGGCGCCATTTAACACATTTTATATACATGTATGTACCCTCTGCAGCTTTGATCTTTTCCATCTTCTCTCGTTCTAGTTCTTCTTGAAGAATCCTCTCCTCCTCTCGCCTCTGTTCTGCCAGAAGAACCTGTCTATCAAGATCGTCATCTTTGTTCTCATCTTCGGCCAAAGTATCCTGTGTGGAGGCACATTTTACATAATTGAATGAAAGAATTGCTGTAGGAATGCCCTGTTTTGATGAGGCCAGCAAGAAAAAGTATTTTAATATTACAGGAGACATGACCTACAGTATGCAGACCACAGACCTTTTTCAGCCTTTATTTGTCTCATGAAAAACAGCACTGTTCATACTTGAAGTTTTCAAGAAAAAAAAAACTGTTACAGCCGAGCAGTGTGGCTTCTTAAATACCACTAAAGATGCTTAAAACAAACATCCTGCTTGTAAAGAAACTGAACTGCGGCATGATGAAGTTGTAACAACTGCCCAGACCCTGCAAACATCAATTGAGAAAAAAGCACACAGGAGAAGTACATGTCGAGCCATCTCTCCGCAACCTCGAATCTACATATTGAGCCTAAAATTGCGCTCTTGTGTGCAGCCGGCTTGAGTTGACCACAATACTGAAGCTTTCAAAATTACCCTACTACCCTTCTATCACAAATAATGTTGGAATCCTTTCAAAAACTTTACAACATAGTGTTCATGATGTATAGTACATCTGCTCATCTGCTGAAGACTTGCCTAAATTGCCATAACTCTAGACACTGGACTGAAAAGCACAACACAAACCTCATTGTCATAGTTCACAGATTTGTGCGTGAACTTCTCAGACATTCGAACTGGGTTTGGATTAAGCATCTTCTGCTTTTGTTCCTGCTCCTGAAAGAGAAAAAAAAAAGTTTGAAATTAAGTGATAGTAGCTAGTGTAGTAGTGATCAGCAGTACTAGGTACTGATAGTGCTGCAGATACTATTCGTACTCAGAATACTCAGTTGCAAAAATTTAGTGCTATAATTAATAATTATCTTTATAGTAAAAAAAAATTTATTCAAAAAATGTAAAATGTAATACATACATGGAATAAAATTTGGCATTAGATCTAGTAAAGAAAACTATATACAAAACATTATAATAACTATTAATATTGCTTTTAGTGATTCACAAGAATGTGGGAATCTAATTAAAACATGTTTGACCTGAGTGCTAGCTCCTTACATGGCTAATGAATGTAATTGTAATCTGTAGATAAACTAGAGTGATGTGATGTCTGACCTTGTGCTCAATCATGCTGCGGATCTCCGGAAGGAAGTTGTGGCTGATGACGCGATGCAGGTGGCGATCCCGTGAGGAGCTCTTGTCCTTAAAGCTGTCAGCCAGACTGAGCCACTGCTCCTCTGTGTCACACACAAGAGACCACGCTCCTCGCTTACGGTCGGCTGATGAAAAGATTTCAGGGTTACACTTTTATCACTGTTAATCTGACGCCAACTAAGTGAATAGAAATAAACATCTTACTTTTATAAGCTGATATCTCAGGAGGAGAATCCAGTAGATCATAATCAATTCTCTCTTCACTTTCTGAATCACTATAAATTGTATAAACGTGATTGTAAACATCTTTTGTAAGTGCAATATGATGAAAAAATAAGAATACATTAATTGTAAACCTTTGCTGCAGTTTGTCAAAGTGTCTCTTCTTTGGCCTCTTTGTCTCTGATGATGTAGAAGTAGATGATGTGGATGCGGATGACGTGGAAGCAGGGCTCTCACTATCCCAAAAACAGTATTAGACTCAAAAGAATATTTATAATGACACCTTTTTAAAGTAACAAGCAGCCCATCCAATAAACAGGCTAGTAAAAAGTGTCAGAACACCAACTGTTTAGAAGATGACATACCAAACACAGTGGTAATTACCTGCCGCTCTCACACCTCCTCAGAGGTTCCTCTTTGTACATGCGGGTGCCGTAAAAATACCAGTAGAGGGCTCCATTCGCATCTCGTCCTAGCGGGTCAACTCTCAGACTGTCTGCGTCCAGTCCCTGTTGGAAAGTAAGTGAATGTAGTCATGTTTTCTTTCACTGAATGTACTTTGACTTTCAGATAAGGAATAGTATAGAACCAGGAAATCAAATGTATGCTATGCAGCATTTAGTAATAGGATTGAAAACCAGCATTTCACTTGGGTGGTTAATCAAACCATTTTGTATCTATAAGTACTTCCCTCATAGAAAGAGTTACACTGATATGTATTGATATATAGTAATAAAGAAATGGGTAAACACAATAACATCAAATTGTTCATCAAATTTCTCATTTGTTATCATTAAACACCTCTTTAAGTATCAAACTGTTTTCTGTAGTTGAATACTGAAGCTCAATTGTAATTAAAACCCACTTGCTGTGTCCCTCAAAGCCTGTACCTTGAGTAGGTCGAAAACATCCGCGGCATCCATGCGGTAGTCGCAGAGGCGATGCAGCAGCTCCACCTGAGTGCGAACGGGGAGGTCCTTAAAAGAACTGTGACGGAGGGGGTTGGGCTTCCCTTCCTCTAGCTCCCACCTGTAGCTGATGATGTCATTCAGGTAACTGCTGTATCCATGTGACCTGAGGAGGACACAGAGGACAGACTTTACCTTGTACATTTGAAACACTATTTGATTATAGTTAAAATGTGAAAGTGTGTGCATTAATACATGGATACATTGTTAGTTACATACTGTGTTATATGTGCATACCAGCCTGTTATATCTGAGCTCTAAGAATCAAAACAAGGTGGAAATGAAAAAGTGGGGAGGAAGGAGTGTTTGTATCCTAGTGACCAAACAAATGTTGGTTCCGGTTTAGGTCTTGCTGATTAATCTGTACCGTTCAGTTCCAGCCCAGCTGAACAGAACAAGAGCTCGGGGCAGGGGCGACCATAGATGGAGCCGTACAAAGAAGAGGGCAAAAAAAATGGCTTATCTTGAAAGAGCAGTGAGCACTTTTCACACAGACAGCTGCAGGCTCCCTCCTCTGCCCCCTCCACTCTGCTCTTTTGCTCCTGTATTCCTCGATGGCGGCCCTCCCTCCTGGGGCCCGCTCCGTCAGAGCGTTTAACGCGTGTGGATGAAAAGGGCAGATCTGTGAGAGGCCAGTGCTGAGCAGCCACCCCCAGGATGCCAGTGCCTGTCCAGTCCAATAAAGCCAGCTGTGCTCCTGTGAGCAACTCGAGCGACACAAGTCTAACTCCACTACACTGCCACAGGATGCTTGTTCTGAGGGTAGTTTATGTGGGGAACAAAAACACCAAAATGCTTCCGCTCAGCCATGTAAAAGTTGGTACTAGCAGTAGCGATGTCATCATGTACTGACAGTTTTGTGACTCCTCTGAGCCATTCAATGCCTGACTAACCCCTTATGACTGACTTTGGTGATCTACAGTGAAATTTCAAATGCGATTGTTTACTCCCACAAGGAAACAAAAATATAAAAAATGCTTTTTATATTTTTTGTATTATCATCTGCTACACAAACAAAAGTTAATTACACTAAGTTATTCTTACGTGATGTCACGCCGCTGGTAGCATCCTTGTAGCAAACAAGCAATGAGATCTCCAAGGAAGTCCCCATCCTGCTCTGACAGGGCCTTCTCCAGCTCCTGCACACAGATGTCAGAATCATATAACTTGTTGTTTATTAGTTTGATTACTGAAGCCTGAAGCCAACAATAGGTGCCATGCCATCAGAACCCGTCCCAATACTTTAATAACTAAATAATAGTACAACTTTGTTCAAAAGAAACAATTAACAAACATAGATCAGCCTCTGATTTGATAATTCTACTGTGACTCCAGTTACATAGAAAATAAAAGGTCATCAGTGACAAAGCGGCAGATCAACTCCCACAAGATTACATGGCTACACAACATAAGTAAATTAATTATTTGAAAAGATTTTTTTTTTTAAAGCAATACAAAATTCAATGACCCTTGAGAAATGTGTAACGGATGTGACGATTAAACTTGAAAAAAAAAAAGACCTTCTGTTTACTCTATGAGAGTAATCACTTTGTTTCTACTCTGTTATAAATTAAGAGAATATATTAATCAAATGTGGACATCTGAAAACATACATAATATGTAGCACATAGCTCATTTCGTCACAGGATCAGTGGTTCACCTAGGTTCATTGGATTGGCAGGGAGGTAATATGCTTATGTTATTTGAATAGATTTGTAAATAATAAAGTAAATGCCAGCACTTTTCTGTGAACAAAATAATAAATACACATTGCTACTATATGTATTTTGCTATGAAATTTTAAAAACACATTAGACATTTGTCGACGCTTTTCCTTCTAATTTGAACAGAACAGGC
Organism: Pomatoschistus microps; assembly: GCA_029875035.1. NCBI lineage: Eukaryota > Metazoa > Chordata > Actinopteri > Gobiiformes > Gobiidae > Pomatoschistus > Pomatoschistus microps. Next base: position 4,223 of record JAPMNZ010950715.1, on the reverse strand, counting down.
CGAAGACAGAAATACTTTCCACCTGCAACCTTAGTCAGACTTGCTGTGGCCCGCGATGAATTTTTCTGTTTTTTTTATAAAATTATTCAGTATAAGGAATTCTGTAAAAAATGTGAGCATTACCCTTTTTTTTACCTGACAAACATGTAAGCAACGGGCTATTAAACAGTTGGTTTTATTGTTGTCTAAATCATCACTATCTTTGGCTGCTTACAAAACTCTGCACGTAGGTTAAAGGGCGAGTCATTCTAACACACCAGCACGAATCGCTCAGTGTCTAAGAAACAGAGGGAATGTGCATGTTTTTGTCTAAATCATTACTACATTTAAGTAAAGACAGGTTTGATGAATACTACATTTACAGATTTCTCGCCAGCGCTTCTGAGCACTAGGGGCCCAGATGCTGCAAAGTCAACAATCATATTAAGATTCCTCTGCCGCTCGCATGTCGACGGTATTTTGACTAAAAGCCGCATCACTGCATGCACCTGAGCGGGTTTGTGCTTTGTGCTCATATATATATAGAAAAAACAATTCATCATATCAACAGCATTATCAATAAGAACTTCATATGGTCAGCGATCACGTTAAGGAAAACAATCTGCTAAGAATATGGCTCAACTTGAAGGTGCATTGCTGTGCATTTCAGACAGGGGTCAGTGACAGCCAAGATGGGTTCCTCCCACATGAAGGGCACCAGTGCAGCATCTCACTGCATCCCATAGTTTCCCCAGTAGCACGAGTTGGTTAAAAGCAGTGGACCACTTTTCTCTACCATGTTCAATAAAAAAGATTCCGAATTCTAAAAAGTACATAACAAGAATGTCAACCTTTCACAATAAGTTTGTACCTACTTCTCCTGTAAACATGATGAATCACCAGTGACGAAAGGCAGAAAAAGGCGAGGCACAAGCAGAAGGTTCAGAGTAGAAAAACAGGATGAGAAGGAAGTTTCTGCAAGAGGTCATACACAGCAAACCCTCGTGGTAGGGGAGCCAGTTTAGCCAGTGGTGGTGATAGAAATCTACCACAAAAAGGAAGTATAATAGGTTTAATAATCCAGTTGTAATTAGGAGGTACGGACCTTGAAGTTGATAGTTGGATATTTTTCACTTGACTTTCTGTTATTACTGTAGTAAAGATGTTTTGGTAATTTTGTATGTATTTATTGCTCATGACCATATACTGTATATGGTATGGAGCACATAGTAAAGAAAAGAAGCATTGTTTGTTAAAAGTCTTATGTGTCAAGAGTGAAATGAACCCCAATGCCCCGATGTCACACTGGTCCTCCTATCTGCCTAGAAGCACATTGCACTTTGAACAGTGAAGGACGGCCTGGGCCTGTGGACAGAGCCAACAGGGAACAGAATCAGAGGAAAGAGACTTCAAACTTTGCAGGGTTGCACAACTTCTGCACCTCTGAAGAACTAACAGTTAGAAAATAGAGTTCTATACTGTTCATGTCCTTTCTACTTCTAATTATGCTGTATATAGAGTTATAAATCACATACCCTTGGTGCTTTAGGGAAATTTAAAAATAATGTTTGGGCCGCTTTCATTAATGATCAATTTTCCAAACTGATAAGGGAAGTAGGTGAAGCGATAGGCCCCAGACTATTGCATATAAATCAGAGTTGATTGTCACATTTACCAGGGCTGCACAATTAAGTCTGCATTTCTAAAAGAAAGACAAGGACATGACAGGATGAAGCGAGGCGTAGTCAAAGTCATGGTCAGTGAAACAGCCTCGAGGGGTCTCATGTGCCCACTACACTGTCCTCCATCAGATATCCCCCTTTTGGCAAACGTTCTTTCCAAAATGCTACATCATTGTACAAGGGTGAAGTATAGTTCTCCAAGTAGGTTCGAGCTGATGCAGGTCTCAATGCTATTGTGACATAACATTTTTCCTACAACTGATAAACAGAAGACTGGCTCTGCAAATATTACAAGAACATGACAAGTCGCTACCAGGGAGCAAGCAGGACAGGACAGAAAATGTTCAACAATGACAACATATTTGAACCACAAGCTGGTGGACAGTACACTGGAAATGACACATTTACTATTATCTTTAAAGACACAGTGTGCAGAGCAGTTGTCCACTGGAATAAGGAAGAGGCTGATAAAAGACTTCAGCTGTGTTAAAGATTGTGACGTATGCAGCAAGTGTGGGGACTTCCTCTGGGCACACTTCCATCGCTCTCCAGGCGCTAACAGCTCCTGTGGGCTTCATCTCAGCAGCAGTTGGCGGGGGAGGGGGTCACTGTTTGTTGTGTAAAAGCTCTTCTTTATTTCTCACTCCCCGCCCCCACTTTGATCTCACACATGGTTCTTCCAGGAGCCATCATCTGACAAAAGTCTGCTTCTATCACATGACAAACCACAGGAAAGGGTTTGTGTCCTGGTCTGTAAACTCTAAATGGCCGGCTCTAGTAATAATAATAATAATACAATGGTTTTGCACACTGAAAGACTTATATTGTATTAGTCACTCTGTATGTGATGGTGGTACTACTACAAGACACAGCTGCCCTAGGGCAGACTGACAGAAACAAGGCAACTAATTGGGGCCATCGGCTCCTCCGACCACCACCAATCATTCCCTCTCACACACACACACCAGACAGTAGCAAATAATGGATGACCTCCAGTCATGGTTAAGGGGCTGAATAGTTGGGAGCCCACACCTGCCCTTAACACAAGCCGACACAGATCAGCAGTTTGCGCCTGCAGGCACAGACGCCATTTGCTTAGTAGAGTTTAACAGGAAGAAGCAGCCTAGCCCTATATATGAATGAAAACCGGTCCATTTCAGTCAGAAAACTGGTTGAGAAACTCAACACACTGATGAAGAGTCTGAGCTATTTAAAAAAGCAGACAGCCTCTCTCCTGCCTCAACTGATCTGAACCACAGACTGTAAAAGAGAGAATCAAATCACTCAGAAAAAGGAAGCTCTATTCTGCACATTTCAGATTACTTACTTATAACTACGGCCTCTGGTTTTAATCAATGTTCCCAAATGTTTTAGATGATATTGCTGGTGCAGTTTTATTTACAATAACTGATTATGCTTAATACATAAGTAAAAAATAATATAACATTCATAACTATTTGAATGGTCTTGTTTGAGTGAATTGGAGACAAAAAACAGGGAGCCACGGGGAGCAGAAACAATTGAGCGGGTGCCCACACCCCTTTTGATGAAACCATCTGATGCCACCACTTCTTCCACTGTCAATCACATAAGGGGGAGGGTCCAATTCTCTAACAAAGCACTTTCCAACTCTTCAATGTTGGGAACATGGTTATCACAAGTGACATACAACAGTTGTTGAATTTCAATTCCAAAGAAACATGGAACATGCATGTCAGAAAGAACTTTGTAGATTTGCATTTTCCATCTGTCTCCAAAATGTAAAGAAAAAGTGAACCCATTCAAAACAGGAAGTTGAGGTGATGACACATGCTTCCAAAAATGACTGCTGTGAGGAGGTTTACAGGGCCAAGTTAGTTTTTCAAGTGATCCCATGTATACTTGTTGTAAAAAGATTGCCTTGTGAATACGGTGGTGTGGGATCATTTGACTTTGAGGTAGGGCGTTAGCATGTTTATCCTGTGTCTGTATGGGCTCTCCTCCAGTCAGGTGCTCTGGCTTTAACTGCTAACAATAGATGCTTTTTCACTGGTCCACTTACGCCAGGAGTACATCAACTCCAACCTTGACAAGGGTTGTATTGAGACCAGTTTGAACCCACTCCAGTCAACTGCAGTCCGGTGTTGGCCCAAACCCACATGGGGTCACGAGATCAACATGAGGACATCCATTCATTCACAAAAGCAGAACATTGCAGAGTCCGGCAAAAATAGACCCAAAGTGGAAACTTTCCACACACCTGCACCCAAACTCACGACAAGCAGTGCTCCGAGCTCATGGCTCCTGTATCAAAGTCAGAGTCTGTGTATTCTGTGTTAGGGGCACTGTGTCTCCACAGTCTAAAGAAAGTTGTACCAATCTATCAAAGCAGCCAGAAGCACGCCAATAAGACAATTAAAACTTGTAGACAAGTTTAGGACATCTCTAATTTGGTTCCAGGATTGGTTACTGCGCTGTGTCTTCCTGGAGAAATTGGATATTGGCCCGCCAATGTGCCTACTCCGCCATGCCAACGTGCCTACTCCGCCGCCAAACATATCATATATATCCATCTATCATAAC
>JAPMNZ010950695.1:0-22104 GCA_029875035.1 Pomatoschistus microps | reverse complement strand
ACAGGGAGAACATGCAAACTCCACTCAGAAAGGCCCTGTTCCGACCGGGATTCGAACACAGAACCTTCTTGCTGAGAGGCGAGAGTGCTATCCACTCTGCCACCGTGCCGCCCCAGTTTCAGGGCTCCACCTTTTTGTCTGTTTCACATAACATTTATGGAAAACCCAGTGGTGCCTATGTGTAAATGTGTAAATAACAGATTTCTAGGTAGTCCTTAAAATGAGCTAAATATGGGATGAATATGGACCAATCTCCAACGTTTTGAACTAGCATGGTGCCATAATGTCCCCAGAGAAGGGGTAAATACAAATCCTCTAGTCTATTTAAACACTGTCTTGCATGTTCTTCTTCAATTAGTGGCAGCAGTAAAAACGGGAGGGCCATAATGGCTCTCTCATGCTGAGCACGTGCATAAACGTCTGTCTCATTACAGGACCAGATTAACAGGATGCTCTGTTTTGTGTATATACTTTTCAGTTTCTTGTTTTATAATGGTTGTCAGCATCGCGACACAACAAAGGCCTCTAATCATAAATGTATGATAGCAAGACCTTGTTATCATGTGTATGTTTCTTATCAGCGTGAAAACGGGAAACAGGAATAACAGCAGGTATACTGCTCACGTTCAGAGTTTATTACCATGTATCATCTATCTCAGAAGATATTATAGTGTAGTAAATGACCCGGATGTGTCTTTTGGATCTAAAAAAGGTGACAGTTATTTTGTGTGCTACCAGTGTCAGAAGTGTGTCAGTGGTCAAGAGTCAGTCACATGATTCATAATCCTCAGGCAGCGATTATTGCAATGGAACAGTGAAAGAGCAGAAAGGGAGCTTTTGTACCTCATGTTTTATTACACTAATTCCAATACTGAGGGTAACGGGGACACTTGAGTTTTTTACTATACATTATGGCTATACCTTTTTTGTTAGTGAGTGACACATCATATACATAGGACATGTGATGTTTTCCATGCAGTGAGCTGTCAAAGAAGCTCCTCCTAAATCATATGAGCTGGCTTGAGCAATATTCAACATTCTTTTGTAAATTAATTACATCATCTTGTTCTCTCTGCAGAAACATCTTTCCTTCCAATTTGGTGTCTGCTGCCTTTGAGTCGGTTAGTATCACAATTCTCATTTTTTTATGTTAACTATGTACTATATAAGTATGTATTATTTTGTGGCAACTAGTATAGACTCTTCCTAGTCTCAGGTCCATAAATTCTCAATAGAGCGAATCAGAAGTCTTTTACTGTCTTTATCTAATTTATTCAGTTTTTCTGGGAGTGGTGATCTAACCCCTTTCAATTAAAGGTCCACTTAATCTAAGCAGGAGTGACTCACTGTAGAGAGAGTGAGGTGCCAGTCAAAATATAAAATATTGTACAAATAAATCATTTTGCTTCTTCAAATACAAGTGGTGGCTGAGCTGGTAGTGCCTATGGCTCACAGCAGGTCTACATGTTTCTCCCCATGTCTGGATGGGTTTCCCGCGGGCCCTCCTTTGTCCCCCACCACCTGAAACGGGCAGTATGAATGTGGTGAGTGATGGTGGTGGTGGGAGGGGCGGATGGCACAGCAGTCTCACTTCCTTCACAACCGGCTGTGGGATTAATTCCCTACTGTTGTGCACTCCAGGCAAAGTAACATTCCCATAGAGATGAAGAGCACCAGATGTTGCCCAGTGCATTTTTAGGTGTAGTATTTTGTTATCATGACTAAAATGATGATTTCTCCTTTGCAGTATGCCACTGGCTATAAACTCATAAAGATAAACCGCACAGATCCAAGTTCTAACATCACAGTAGAAAAGGTAAATTACCAGTGCAGAAAAATGTACAAAGAAATGTAGTATTGAAACATTCTAACCTACTGTATTTACAGGTCCCCATTGGAACAGACCAGGATGGTATGAATATTCTGGGTCTGGTTGTATTTGCCATTGTCTTTGGTGTGGCTCTACGAAAGCTCGGCGATGAAGGAGAGATTCTTATTAAGTTCTTTAACTCGTTCAATGAAGCCACCATGGTCCTGGTTTCCTGGATTATGTGGTATGTATTACACATGCGTGTAGACAATGCATTGTGTAAGATAATGATGTAATTATCAAGACTGAAGCTCTCTGTCTCCCCAGGTATGCTCCTATCGGTATCATGTTCCTCGTAGCTGGCAAGATTGTGGAGATGGACAATGTTGGCGAACTCTTTGCTAGCTTGGGCAAATACATTGCCTGCTGTATGGTTGGCCATGCCATCCATGGTGGACTTGTCCTCCCAGCGATATACTTCATTATTACTAGGAAAAACCCATACACCTTCCTTTGGGGTATTTTTACAGCTCTGGCAACAGCTTTTGGTACAAGTTCCAGGTGAGTTAGCTATTCAGGCTCTGTTACATATTGTAATGACTCAAGCATTCATTACCTTTTTGTCTGACAGCTCAGCAACGCTGCCCTTAATGATGAAGTGTGTGGAAGAGAAAAATGGAGTATCTAAGCATATCAGCAGATTTATTCTGCCCATCGGTGCGACTGTAAACATGGACGGAGCAGCTCTTTTCCAGTGTGTAGCTGCTGTCTTTATTGCTCAGCTCAACAACACTCCTTTGAATTTCATCCAGGTCATCACCATCCTGTAAGCTCTAGAATCTCAGCAATAATTATAATTCATCCTTTTTATTTTCAATGAATAACATACTCTTGTTGTTGAAAGTGTGACGGCCACAGCTTCCAGTGTGGGAGCAGCGGGTATACCTGCTGGGGGGGTTTTGACTCTGGCCATCATCCTGGAGGCAATCGGACTGCCCACCAATGATATCTCCCTCATCCTAGCTGTAGATTGGATTGTGTGAGTATATGTATTAAATATATCTATTATAATGTGGAATGATGAAAGTGTCCAAGGCTGGGAACGTGTGCACGACACTCACAATGTCTTTGACCAAGAGGTGAGAGGAACAATAGTTTAGTTAAGTTTTAACCAAAGTTATAAACGCTTCAGTATCTCCACCCAAAACAAACTGACGTGTCTTTTTATACAAACATTTCTGCTTGTCTTCTTGCAGAGATCGCACCTGCACAGTGCTGAATGTTGAGGGAGACGCTTTTGGAGCCGGCCTTCTGCAGCACTTTGTCGACCGCACTTCCAAAAATGGAGGAGAGGAACTGGACGAGATCAGAGTTGGACAGACAGATACTGCACCCGAGCACTCGCCTCTTATCGAGAAACGTGGAGCTGAGGCCAGACCTAATGAAAAAGAGTCTGTCATGTAATCCGGTATTTGAAATAGTACATTACTTCAAAGGAAAAATTTTTATCCATCAAACCTCTTTAGGAAATGAGCGTACTTAGAATTTATTTTCATATTTTCAGGTTTAACAGTATCTGTAATCTTAAACACTATCTAATCATCGGATATGAACCAGGATTTACAGATTACACTGATAGGGGGCGTTGCTTCTTCATATGCCTCTTCTTTGGCAGTAAGAGGCATTCTTTGCACTCCCGAAAATGCCAGGGTGATACTTGTTTGTATTGTTATGTTCTGAAGGGGAATGCAAAATCATGTCTTGTATGTATTTTTTATTCAACTATGCAAATTTCTCTAGAGGCCTAATTTTTTAACTTAATATGTTACTTTGTATATAAACAATTTCTATTTCCTTTGTAAAGCATTCACCTGTATTTTCCGTTAAATATGCATATTAGCGCCAAAAGTGTGTATAATTTTAATATTTTCCTAGATGCTAAGCTTTATATTTATTGTCAGAGAGAGTGTTGGTGGAAATACTCTAATCTTATAATCAAAAGTTCATAGGTTCACTGAATGAAGAAATCCTCCATAGAACACTAAAAACTTCTGCATATTCCGTTGGACATAAGAAATGAAGACAATCACTGTGACTCAGGTTTAATCTTCCTCACAACTGTGCCGAGTTCCTACAAAACTCAAGACCAAAAATCTCCCACCACAGGCGGCTGGACTCACACACTGTAATCTATGGAGAGGTTTGTGTCAACGCACAAAGTGTCCTGAATGTAACTGCAAGGATAATGCATTGTTGACAGTGGATTGCTGGACCTAAACCAATGTTGCCTAATGAGATAAAGTAAAAAAAAATGCATATATGTTTTTCAAAATTGTATTGACTTCTTGAAAACTCCAAAGATTTAGCTCCTCTTGTATTTATCTGTTCATCGTTGTTCTGTTTTTGTAAAGGATGTGTGGTTGCATTTGATAAGTTTAATCTGTAGTTTGTCATGTACTGTAATGTTTTGGAAGAAAAATAGGTTTTAATATAATGGCTAATATTGTGATATGTTGTATTAGTTAAGTAACTCAATCTAATGCCTTGTACCACTTAGGTCAAGACAATTGCTTCTTTTATAAAGATACAAATCCGTTAACCTCTTGTATGTGATATGCAATCTACAAAATAATGCCAGCTTTCAGCTTTGTTGCTTGAAATGTAGTATAATATTCTTTGTCATGTCATGATTCTTAAGTGTCCCAGTAAAAAACATGGTAACACTGGCACATGCATAAGACAAATCAATAAATGCCTTTTCTTAATAACCATTTGTTTTGTTTATACATTTTACTTGAAGTCCAGTTCGTAGTTTGTTCAAGAACATCAGTTGAAACAGTTCCATAATGCATACACGTGGCATAACCGCAAATTCAGGACAATGTTCAATATTTTTAACATTCATCTGCCACCTAGCGTCCAAACGGGTCAATCACATGGCTACATTATTTTATCTCAAACATCCTAGAGTTTAACAATAGACAAGAACTGGCGGTTTGTGACATTACCTATAATGTGTGCACCAGTGATTCACTTTATACAGATGAATGGGGATCCATCATTATAACTGACGGCTCATGATACAGAGCACTTGAATAGATTTTCAGTAGTATGGCACATAAAACATACAGAAAACATGTATTGAAAATCTGAATGTCCTTTTGTGATGTCGTATTAAAAAAAAATCGTCTGTAACTCAAATACATATAATACAGGTATTTCTATTTTCAAATAGAGTTCATAACTTATTTTTGTCCAATCTTTTCTTAGCTGGATTAGGATACTGTGGGTTCTCAATGACTCCTTCTCCAAACTTGAGCTCTAAAAATGCGCGGTGGTTGTTTGGTCCATAGGCAGTGATGCCAGCAAAAGTCATTGGCACCAGTGGTTGCAGGAAGTGCTCCGGAAACTCCACATCTTGCTTGTGGTCTGTCCATGTATCTTTGGTCATAACACCATTACGTGGGTAAAATGGCCACAGGTCAACATGGAGGTGATTTGCCTCACTGTACTGAACCCTGTAAAAGTCTCCCTCTACTGCCCTCTCCCAGACATAACCGTTAGCATCTACCAAAGAGCCTGAGTCTAGATTCTTTAGATGATCACAGTTGGGTACATCTTCCAGGTATATTCCCAGGTCCACATCATAATCCCATGGGATTATGTCTTGATGTCGAACAGCACCTAAAAGGGTCCCGCCCTCAAGCCAGTACCGCACCCCTGAGCTCTCCAGAATATTAATGACATACTTAGTGGTTTCTCTAAGTGCTTTTAGGCAGCATGGTGGCGTCCAGCGATCGAGGTATAAATACTCTGGTGTATCATCCTGTACTGTGCCAAAGCACCGTGGGGTTTCTTTACTGCACCCAAACCACTGCTCCTTTCCCTCAGGCAGAAGAAGACGTTTTAATCCAAAACTCTTCATGAGTCTCCCAGTGGCCTCCTTCAGTCGTGTGTCAGACTTCCATTGATTGTGAGCAGAGCTGAACAGAGGTCTGTGGCTGGCTGAGAAGCATGGGCTCTCCAGCAGCTTGACTTTCCATCCTCGGAGGGCTGTCTGGATAAAAAGGGCGGAGAAAAGTGGGCGCCCAAGAGGCACAGAGAGGTTAAATAGGTCCTCTGTGCGCATGAGAACTACAGCATCCCCTTGTAAAGCCGTGCAGACACTCCCACTGCTCCCAGAAGCGGCCGGGGAGTATGTGGCTGTCCACTCACGGAGGTTGACTCTCAGGTGAAGACAGTGCACTGCAGATCGAGTCAAAACAGGGGCAGCCACCAGCCTCACAGGGCCCCCGCCTTCTCCTTCTAACTCTCGAATCAGTCTTTCAATCACTCTAGGCTGCTCCAACTCAACACCATCAGGAATCAGGAAGACAAACTCAGTCTGAATGTGGACCTCAGGCCTATGAGCCTGGGGAGGCTGATCCGGGCTGGGAGCAAGCAGGAGAAGTTTAGCACCCTCTGGAAGTACAAGTGGAGGGTAAGGAGAACTGTCAGCAACCACTAGAAAAGGAAGTTCAGGTCTTTGTCGAAGGAAGGAATTGGCCGCTTCTGTAACGTAATTTTCAAAGTTTTCAAACTCTCTAAGAAGTGTTGTGACACGAGGGCTTCGACCATGACTGTCCAACGCACCAGCATGCCCTGATAATATGCCCAGGTCACTCCCAAGACTTGACCCCTGCACTGAAGCCTTCTTGGTGCCCCGGCCTAGTTCTTTTCTCTTCTCCAACATCTGCTGCTGCGCCCGTGACACATAGTACAGAACAAGGAGGTTCAGGACAATGGCTGCTGTTAACAAGCCTTGACAGAAACTAATGCGCATGGCAATTTTTTTCACGATTGGTAAACTGATATTAGATAATCCAAGACACCCATTTGTATGAAGATCCTTTCAAGGGCAGGAGAGGAGTAAGCTGGAAAACAGGAATACATAAAACAATTAAACACCAAATTCATGGTTTATAGAGATTTTTAAGTATTAAGTATTTTAAATGATCAATGTCAAATTGGTCAATGGAATCACAAAACTAAAATGCACTCTTTGTAATTAGACAAGACATTGATTCATTTGCTAAAGAACAAAGATGCCTTTAACTACAGAACACCATAAAACAGCGGCATTATATTTCATGCCGTAATAACACTTGCAATGGACTAGCTAATTGTATCCACTATATGCGGAGAAACCACAAGCACGTAGCATATGCTGAATACATGAAATGAATCTCTAACAATGCAGTTCATTCATACCTGTATCAGGGCTCCATTTTACTGGGTAGTAGTAGTTGATGGGGAATGAATCACGGTTATATTATCTCTGCTTTGGCCATAGAAATGTGATTTAGCAGCACCGAACTGCACAGCAAGCGTCTGATTTTAAGCACTTCCGGTCTCAAAATATATAGCTTTATCTGTTCAAAATAAAAGCGCGTAAATTGTATTTTTAAAGTTAGAATAATATATCAGTATTACTCATAGACTGTATTACTAGACTCGTTCAATGTTTGTAAATAAAGATAACTGCGCGCTTATCTTGGCTACGGATTCTATTTTCTTATCTAAAGTAAATTAAAGCAACTGGACTGTGACATCATGTGATGCAGCCATAGAATGCATTTATTAATGCAGCCAAAATATCAGTGTCTTGGGTATTTTGGCTGCATCCTTTACACATTAAGGATGACAAAATGAATGATGTACAATGTCCCCTTTCTATGTGAACATGTCTACGGTCAATGGAAACACATGGGTTTAAATCATGGATCTATTATAATAACGGGTTTAAATGTACAGCTTTTACTCTGAAGTGTGAAAGACGGAAGCGTAGTATTTTACGCACTGAAAAATAGTAATTTCTGTGCGTAAGAAAGGGAAGAAAGAGGGTGGCTTATGGTGGAGTGTCTCTCTGGGAAGAAGACGGCTGCGGGCTACTTTTGTTATTGTTTTGTACAATAACACAAACCGAGTGCTAGTCCTAAGGAACGTGTGTGGCTTGAAAATGGAGGCGGACAGATCGGGCGGAGGACCAAACCCCAACTGTGGCGGCCCTGGTAGCAGCAGCATAGCCGGACGCAGCAACCCAAATGGGCCCAAAGCAGCAGCACCGAGCCAGGCCACTGCTCACACCACCAGCGGGGCTATGTCCGTAGGGCCGGCTCCCGCGGGCCTCCTGCCGCCTGGCTCTATGTCTGGGCCGGTGCCTGGGTCTCAGCTACGTGAGCTGCACGAAGGGGACTCGGGGATGAATCTGCCCGGGATCCTGCACTTCATCCAGTACGAGTGGGGACGTTTCCAGGCCGAGAAATACCGATGGGAAGCAGAGAGAGACGAGCTCCGGGTAAAGCCCCTTCACTTCGCTTAGAACTGTGTTGTGATGTCTTCTTGGGTGTATTGTGGGGAAGTGTTTTTGTCAGCCTTTGTGCTGTAGAATCAGACACAAAGCTAACGGGCTATTACACTCAAGAGGATGTGTTATTACTACCACGGTGACCAGCTTCCTGCAAATCCTGTAGCGAATCATTCCAGGTTTACCCAGTTGAAGTTTCTCCACTATCAGCATCTAGTTTTATTATTGGACATATTTCTGCTTAATCAGAGAATCATGGTCAAACGCGCCCCGTGTTCAAAGAACGACAAGTAATACACACATTGTGGAAGTAGTGTTCACAGCTTACAGTGGTTATATATAAAACATAATCCCGATATTGAATTGTATGGTCTGGTTGTCTATGACACAATACCACAGCCCTTTTTTGTCTTGCCTTTTCTTGATACATGGACATCTTCACTCCATGCCCTATAAAACACATGTCAGCATGTCACCCACTTTCTGTTCTGTTTTCACTCTTTCTCCCATTTGTGATAAAAATAGAATTCAGATGATTTTTTTATGAACAATAACAACTGGCTGTACAAGCATGTTACAGCTGAGTGTTTGAAAGAGTAGAGCTCAAAGACAAACCTTTAGTCCTATGATGGTTTGTTTGGAAGCCGGTTTTATTTGTGCTGATGTGGTCTGGTTTCTTCTTTGCTTTAGCTGAATGAGCGCATTATTGGTTTAGCTGCAGTTATAAAGTTTTTTTCCTTTCAATTTAAAAAGGCACTTGAAACCACGTGAATGCTTCATACAACATTAAAGCAGTGTTGTATAACTGTTAGGCAGCACATGCTGCTTCCTCAGACTTTAAACAACAAGGTCCCAGTCCTGCTGTAGACCACACTACAAGGTCCACCTGTGGTCTTGTATCTCAGTGACATATGCAGGCCTCTGGGCTTGCAAACATAAAAGACAGGTGGGGCTGGAAAAGCAGTTAAGTTATACTTTCATTCTCCATTGCTCTTTGAGTGTGTAGCTGTTACTGACAGTCCTGGGTTTGGTGCTGGGAACAATTGTTTTAGGTTCCAGTGCTTGAACAATATTGTTTAATATTTCTTCACTTACAAGTGGCCTCATATTTCTGCAGAATCGTTTGTAGTAGTAGTCGTACCGAGGGCTTTGGCGAAACGTAAAATAAATTGTGATCTATCAAATGTGTTCTCTTTTTGGAGAATTAATACAATCTATTTAATAAGTACTATCTGTGCTCAAGCGTATTCACCACATTTTCAAAAGAAAACACAAATCTAAAATGATGCCTATACCTAGTCGTACCTAGTTTGGTCTATCTTGATCTCATTAATCTTTTGTGATCACTCAATGAATGTGGTTTCTTCAAGGACCATGTGTTGTCAATGTCTGTCTTCAGCGACTCATGGTCATGTGCTAAGGCTATGATTACTCATTGTGCTGAGGCCTAGATTTCATCTTTCAAACTGGCAACCTTTCATTCGTTCATTATCTTCCCCTTTATTAATCCATTTATGGGTCGGGGGGAATAACAATCAGAGCTGCCACCCGTTGCTCATAGCACCAGTCCCTCTGATCCTCACTGATCCTCCTGCAGGTGGTGAGTCCACAGGAAGATGGCTGCTTCGTCAGCAATGACACAGCCTTGATCTTTCAGTGGGGGCTTTGGGAAAAGTGTCTTGCTCAGGGACACAATGACAGCAGACATCAGTGGGAGCAGGTGTCGTGGTGGGATAGACCCCACGACCTTCAGGCCCAAAGGCCTACGAACTGAGCTACTGTTGCCCCACTGGCAACCTAAATTCCACTTTTTGATTGTATGCTCTGTTAGAGAAGTGTAAGTATTGTGTACTATTCACAACATTTTTCCCATAATGGCCATTGTTTTAAATGAGAATTAAGCCATTTTCAAAACACAGATCATAAATGCCTTGGCGTTTTGATAAAGTAAGGATGTTGCCACCTCGTTGTACCTTTTTAGAAGATAGAAATGACTCAATGTTTTTAGAAGATAGAAATGACTCAATGTTTCATCAAACAGTGAAACGCATGAATAAAGAATGATTATTGAGACATACAGGTTGAGGCCTGTTGGTGATTCAAAAATATTTCCTGGCCATGGTGCATGAGGAAAGCAAAGGAATGAGAATTGCTTTGGTTTTAAGTTCTGTGTTTAAGGATAAACAGCTCTTCTGTTCGCAGACAGAGGATGCAGACTCTTCTGGTTTGTAACGTTGGCATTCTTGACCAATGATCAGAATGTTCAATAATCTAATTAATCGTATTACAATTAGGTGTATTACAATTATGTGCAGATGTCACTGCCTTTAGGTTGACCAATGGTCTCCTCCAATAGATGCGAGTATGAAACCAAACGGGTAAATTGCAATTGAGAGGTATTTGACTTTCCACCATTAAATGAAGATTCATGTGTCATATCATGTGTTTTTCAGGCTCAGGTGGCGTTTCTACAAGGTGAGAGAAAAGGACAAGAGAATATGAAGCAAGACTTGGTTAGACGCATCAAAATGTTGGAATATGCCCTCAAACAAGAAAGGTACTCTCTTGTTATGTATAATAAGTGTACTTTGTTTCTCTTGAGTTTGGTTCTAATTGAACATTTACAAATTGCAGAGCGAAACACCAGAAACTGAAGACTGGCAATGATCAGAGCCCGACTGACAAGAAGCCAGAAACAGAAGCAGACCAAGGTATTTCAGTTATATAACGGATCTGAAATGAAGTAATTTCAAATGAACATGTGCCACTATATTTCCTCTAGCACTCTTTAGTTGCATCACCATTGACCCATATGTTTTCTTAGTTCCCAATGGACCAGCAGAGTCAGACTCTGAGCCAGCCAATCAGATGTCCTGGAAAGAGGGACGTCAACTATTACGCAAGTAGGACATCAGCTGCTTCCCCCAACTTAAAATTACACTGCCAAAAATAAACATTACATTTCACACAACAAATGTAGTCTCTACTCATTGCTGGATTGTTTTTCTGTTCCAGATATTTAGAAGAGGTGGGGTATTCAGACACTATTCTGGACATGCGATCGAAGCGTGTGCGCTCCCTCCTTGGACGAAGCAGTCCAGAAGCAAACGGACCTCCACCCAGTGACACTTTTTCAGAGCCCGAGCCACGGACAGGCGGAGAGTCTTTACTTGTCAGACAGATAGAGGAACAAATCAAAAGGTGAGATAATGTACTATATATTGTACTTTTACTATTATGACACTCAGCCACGCAGCCCCTGAGAGCCACGACACTGCAGCACAGAGGACTTAATGATGGTCTGTTAACCGCTGTGAACGATCATTGGGCTGGATAGAAATGGGCCGTATGTGGCCCTAGGGCCGCAGTTTTCCGAGGTCTGATTTAGTTAAAAAATGGGAAACTGCAGTGACATGCAGTGACTTGTCACAATCAGATTTACATTCACATCAACTTGAGCTACAGAGCATCTTATTCACCGTTTGTTTGGCATCAGTGTAGACATTTTTCAAGTCAGCACTCTTAACGCAAAAGCATGTAAAAAGTGTTATAAGTCCATACACCACTTCAGTTAAAACCAGATTTATTTTGAAGTCCAGATGATAAGTATTCAAACTCATGTTTTGCTAACTGTAGCCGACTCTCAGGTGCATCTGATATAATAAATAAACCTTCTTGTCCTTCACTTCCCACCCTCATCGTTCCTATTGAGCTTTTGAAGCATAACCTTTGCACTAACTGGAACTTAAAACATCTTAAAAATGTGTTACATTTATGTCGGCCAAATCTGATGGAAGTGCAAAAGTAGACTTGTTGGTGGAATGAAATGCAGCTGAACCCTAAGCTCACGATTGCCTCCTAGCTTGAGGCCAAGTCAATGCGTTCCTCACTTCTACTGCACAGCATTCTCAGCAGTGTGAGTTGAGGCATTTACTCACTCAAGTGAGGCTCGGCTGGCTGTGGCCTCATTGCGCACCGCTCAGTCAAATGTGAGAAAACATTTGAATAGGTCTGCAATTAGAGATTAAAGTAATTGGATAAATGACCATTTATCTCTCCATGATTACTAGTAAGGCACTGCCTCAACTGCCACCCCATTAACAAACTATCATTTTAGCTAATGATGGAAGATGAAAATACCTGCCTCACACAATTACCTGCCTCTCACTACTCAAAAATAAAAACGATACGACCATTGTCCAACAGGCTATTAATAAAAGAATGTAATTTCAGGAACGCAGGTAAAGAGACCTCTCAGGAGCACATGGGTGTTTCTGTTCTTGATAAAATCCCCTTCCTGCATGGCTGTGAGGATGATGATGAAGACGATAGCGATGAAGAAGATGACTTCCAGGGCATAGCGACTGATTGCATTGATGGACCACGCAAGAATAAAAAGTCTCGAGTAAAGGTTGTAAGACTGAGTCAAAAGCTGAGGAATGCTTTGAAATGCTCTTGTCTAATGTGTAAATGTGCTCCTTCTAGGTGGGCTCAGAACCCATGACCACAGACCTGGACCCAGAGGACGAGGAGGATGAAGACGATTCGGAAGATGCTCAGAATGAATTTGACTTCCTGGGATCCGGGGAGGATGGGGAGGGGGCAGGAGAGGCACGAATCTCGGGGGATGGACGGGAGTTAGGTACGCTGTTGCCATAGCAACCTCATCAGCACCATCACAGCAGCATCACTGCCACCAGTGCACCTAGCACCTGTCTGTCTGTCCTCAGAATCCCTTCTCCTCTCCTTGCACCCCTTCACTGCACACCATCCTTCCTGCTTCTCTGTGTGTCCTAGCATCTTTTTGTGTCAATAAAACCAGCCTCTTTTTCCAACCACCTGTCTCTGTCCTGTTTCACATGCTGTCAGTCTATAGCACTGTGTAGCTGCGACTGCTGCTTGTAGATGTACATCATGTAATCTCTATCCACTTGTGCATGTCGCCTCAGTCATCTGTGCCGGGATCTTTTGCTTTAGCTGTGTGCTTTAATTTTATCGACTGGCTTTGAAAGTTTTTGAACATCCCAAAATCATACTTATTATTGCCTTCCATCTTCTGTATTTTGTCAATGTGGCTCCATCTGATGATGGTCCTTCTTTCACAATCCCTGTGACTGGATATTTTGTGTTTTCTGCTCTTGCTTGGTTCAGAGAACCACAGGAACAAGTTACAAGGCATGATGCCGGACNGTTTCAGGACAGTCTCGCTCAGGGGAAGGTAAGACTTCCCAAAATACAATCCAATATATATATATATATATATACATGTTTTTATACACTTTTGATAAACTCTTGTGTATATGCTCAACAAACTGCAAGCAATATTGTTTACCGTACTCTCTTTGAATTACATTGATAGTAATTGAAAGTAATCCAGATGAATTTTAGTTTGTATTTAAATCCAGTTTAACAATTTGTGTTTCCATGACCACACCTAAAGGTGGCGCCCTCAGCTTCTCCTCGGATGTGTTCATTATGGATGCTGTTGGTGGAGGTGATATGAACCTTGGAGAACTGGCAGATCTCACTGTTGCCAATGACAATGATCTCTCTTTGGATGTAATTACAATCAAATATACAAGAAAACAAATGTATTAATGATGCCCCTGTATACACTTCATTTATGCGGAATACTGTTTCATACTAGATGCATGACAACAGAGAGGAGTTTAAGAAGACTTGGAACCCACGTTTTACTCTACGCAGCCATTTTGATGCCATTCGTGCTATGACCTTCCACCCGAGCCAGCCAGTGCTGCTGACGGCTTCTGAAGATGGCACACTTAAACTGTGGAACCTGAACAAGGCCATGCACTCAAAAAAGTATGTACATTTAAGCTCTATGCTATTGCAGCATCGGTAAACTAAAGTGGAAGGACGACTTATAACACTGAAACATTTATTTTGATTCACAGAAATGCAGCTTTGGACGTTGAACCTATTTATACATTCAGGGCACACAGGTAAGTTTGTTACAGCGATGGTGCAGACACTGGTAGTGTGACAATAATACTATCAAGAGTTTAGTTGAAGCAGAGATCTGTATTTATCTCTGATTTCAGTGGTGCTGTGCTGTCTCTCACAATCGGAGACGATGGAGACACCTGCTACAGTGGTGGTCTGGATGGAACAGTCCGCTGCTGGAAGATGCCAGACCTTAATGTGGATCCATACGATAACTATGGTAAAAAAAAAAATTGATGACGCATTGTTATTGATCGACGTTATTACGTTCTGATGACATTTGTTTGTTTTAGATCCCAGCATTGAGAGCAGCGTCCTCTCTGGCCACGAGGACAGTGTGTGGGGTCTCACCTACTCTGGGGCGCACGATCGCTTGGCCTCATGTTCAGCAGATGGCACCATCAGAATCTGGAATCCTCAAAACTCTTCTCCCTGTTTGTCTGTTTTCAATAAAGAAAGGGGTATTTCCACATTTATACGCATATTTTTAGCCATAGTTAAAAACAAACTCTAATATTTATTATGAAATGTTTTCCTCCAGAGCATGGCACACCCACATCTGTAGCTTTTGTGGCTACTGACCCAAACCAAATTGTGGTGTCTTATGATGGCGGTGAAACTTTGATTTATGACCTCAACACAGAACAGAGTGTTATTTCACTACAGACAGAGACCAAGGATGGTAAGACTGAAACAATGCAATAATAGTACAACATGTTTTTTTAACCTTCTGATTACATAACGTGTCTATGCAGGCAGTGAATTGATAAACCGTGTTGTCAGCCACCCTCTGGAAGCAGTGTCTATCACAGCACATGAGAATCGAACAATCCGCTTTGCAGACAACAAGACCGGTATTTACAGATTATTGTTGCTCACTCTTCACTGATAGATCTGGTCTTTCACATAGCATGTATTTAAATCATTTAGTTTAAATACCAATACTTTTACTGTGATAGGGAAAAATAAACTTGAACTTGAACTCACTGATTGTTTGTTTCCACAGGTCAAGTTGTCCATTCAATGGTGGCTCATCTGGATGCAGTCACTTGTCTCACTACAGACCCAAAAGGCACTTACTTAATCTCCGGCAGTAAGTATTTTGATCTAAACATCAAAGTGTATCAAAGGTGGCCATATATAGTGTTTGAAAAAATGCTGAAATGTCTTTACTTTTAAAGAGTTGTTGTGAAATCTTGTATCTCTTTGACCACTCTTGGACAATTGTATTATAAAAAACAATTGTAACGTTTAAAATCCCTTTGCTTCTTTTAACACGTGTGTGATTTGTGACCAATGAAGTGTTGTCTCTGTCTCCGCCCCTCAGGCCATGACTGCTCTGTGCGGCTGTGGATGCTCGACAACAGGACGTGCGTGCAGGAGATCACGGCCCACAGGAAGAAACACGACGAGGCCATACATGATGTGGCCTTCCACTCTTCCCAACCCTTTATTGCTAGCGCCGGCGCAGATGCACTTGCCAAGATCTTTGTCTGGTGAGATGGGAGAACAGGATGTGGCAGTGGAAGTGCCTATGGAATGTGAACTGAAGAATGTGTGTCAGAATGTAGTTTTCTTTAGTTTTGAGCGCAACTTATTTAGTTTTCTTATAATGTGTTTTATCTTTTTATTATTGTTTTGTTCATATTTTTTTTCAGAGTCTTAGAACTACAACCGAAGAATCTCATGGACAATTTTGCCCTGCTTAAACACTGTCTCACACAACTGTCCTATAGCCCACTGGCTGGGCTGGCACCACAGGACACCGGCTCTCGAGCTCACCGTTTTGTGATGCCTCAACAACTTCTTATACTGTAATAATGTTTTTTAAATAATCTAGGCTGCTCAATTTTTCAATGATTCAGTTTAGACTAATACTTTTTACACTACATCTATCGTGGGCAGATGGGTTTTGCAAAGCACTGTGTGTTTGAGCGCTTAAAGCTTAGATAAGAGAATCACAAAGTGGAAATGCAGTTAGATGGCTAGTCTGTTCAGAATTGTCTTTTTGTTACATTTGTTTGTTGCCAACATGCAAACTGTTAGCATGAAGGGCATGGCTGAGGGCAGCAGGTGTGAAAGTGGTAACACCAGATAGATCTCTGCATTGACATTCAATGCACTACATTCCAAAGACTCCTGAATGAATGTGTGTTGTTACAGGAGTAGAGCTGGAGAATGTTTTGTTTTTTTCTTGTAGCGACAGTAGATCGTTAACCAGTGTTAACAAAAAGCTTTAATTTCTACTTCTATTGCCAAGACATGAATCATAGTTTGTCCAAGTGTTACGCCCCCACAAGATTCTGCCTCTTTTAACATGACTTGTTTCAAAGTCAGTTGTGTGATTTTGTTTTTCTGTTGTTTGTTTTTTTGCTTTTATTTTGCAAAATTATTTTATTCTTTTTGGATGAAAATAGGCAACACAGTGGCTATGTTTACATGCACAGTGGATCTGTTTTTATGTTATCTGATCATTGTAGAGATGGCCACGAAACCAAGAGTATGATTGGGTGTATGTTCCATGTCTAACGGGTGTCGATGTACGCACTAATGAAATCATGTTGCTACAAAAGATTATGTTGAGTCAGAATCAGGGAAGTGTGTTGGTGTGAACTGTCGCATACATATTTAAAGCCATTGGATTATGTGGTCACTTATTCACAATGAATATGTACAGACTGAAACCATCTTCATCTAAACCTAAACATTGAACCTGATTTCAGAATGTCTTTTGTCCCTAGTAAAACTTATTTATTAATTTATATGCATTCAGCAACATATATATTTTTAATGGATTTCTTTTTTTACCCGTTAGGAAAATGCTAGTTAATAAATACTTTTATTTAGAAACAAGGTAAAATGGAGCTTACAAAAATTATTTCAGTGACACATCTGTTATTGAAAATACCCAAAGTGTAATGTTGCTACTATGAGCAAATATCCTTTTATCAATATCATATCCGTCTCCTTTAAGATTCCAGTTTGTTTCTTGTGTTTAGTTTGCAGTGGTTTATAAACAGGGTACATGAATCCATTCTGATCTAAAAGAGGCGATTGCTGTATTTTGTGTCCAACACACTATGTAGATGACATAGGATACATGTTATAGTGGTTGTACATGATGGATAAACACGCCACTACTTGCTGTCAATGTACATTATTTCTTGTTTTGTAAATGATCTGAAATATTAAGGTGTAATAAGAATAAGTTAGTATCATTCAGTAGCTCAACCTCCATTAAAGGCCTACAACAAATGTATCTAAGAATGGCAATGTATTATTTTAATGAAGCATGGGGAAAAAACGTTGAAAACAGATTATAAACAAATCAGTCAGAGGCCAAGGTAAAGGACACTTAATGTTTCTTTTATTTGTATTAGCAATTTATCACTGTGTGATAATTTGTACATCATATTCCGTAATTAAAGTTATTTCCTTCAACTATAAGGTTTTAGAGACCTGCTTTTGTAATATTGTTTTATATATTTTTGAACTGCAACCTGGCTTGTATCAAATGTCTTGTTAATGGCCCTCTGTTACGTCATTTAGAAAAAGAAATGATTTTGTACAGTAAACTGTTTTATTGTGTATTTTTTCCCTGTAGTTTGAACATCTCAGCCTTTTAACAAAGCGCAGGGCGAGCAGGGTTAATAACCATAGTTAATGTCCACGGTTATTAATATTAACAGGTTATTATTACACCAGGACTGTACAGTAGTTAGTCATATGGATGGGCTCCCATCTTGTGGCGATGGTCAGTACTGCACTAAGGGCCATGTGCAACATAAACAATCTGTTTTAACCTCACTGTAATAGTAAACTCTGTCGTTTTGGCCAAGTTTGGAGCTGAGAAATGTGCCCGAGGCGGTCAGAAAGCTTTTGTCAGGCACTGTAAGTGGATCTAGGACCCTTTAGGACAGAAAGGGAAGGGAAACAGGAGGAGTTGTGAATGCTGATTGGCCAGAGAGCCTGTCAGTCTGCACACTTCCTCTTGGAGCGGGAGGAGGTGGGCGGTCTGTGGCGCTGCTGCTTTTTGAGCAGAAAGTCTGATCTGATCTGGGGCTGAAACTGAAAGAGGTGAGACATGTAAAAAGAGTGCAGTCTGCGCGCTCTCTCCATGCTCACAGTTTCCTGTTTTAAGGAGGCCATTTTGATAGTCACTCTGGACTGGATAAAGAATAACAAAGTTCTGCATTGTTGCTGCTGTTTCTGCCGCTGGGAGTGTCACAATCCAATTTGGACTTTTTCCTGTGTGGAAAACAACTTCATCAAAAAAAAACTAAACAAAACAAAGTCAAGGTGGGAGACCGGAGTAGGCAGAGCCAGTGTCGGTGTCTGACGCCTTGTTGAAGCCACAGAGGTGAAGAAGAAGCTGCTGTGCTGTACTTCCTGAATACGGACTTGAGATCGTGCGGAGGGAGTGGACAGGACCCCTGCTGTGTGAGCTCCTCTATGGCCCGTGGCTCTTCTCTCTGACCTGGAGGAGAGGGCTTTGTCTGGACCTGGACTCTTCTGGACTGTACATGGCCAATGCGAGCCCCTGTATGCCCTCCGGGGCGATGATGTTCTTCCCTCCAGGGGGGAGCACTCCACCGGCTCCAGCTGTGATCCCACAGGGCCCCCCCAGTCCTCTCATAGACGCGCTGTCAGGGCAGGTCCCTGGGACAGTGATGCCCAGTGGGGCCACAGTGATGCCCATTGGGACCCCGGTTCCAGCAGGGGTGTCCTTCTTCATCCAGATTGGCTTGACCAGGGAGTCCGTCTTTATGCCTCAGACTGCAGACCTGGCTTATATCAAACAGATTGCCTGTTCCATTGTTGACACCAAGGTAGGAAGTGTGTGAGTTCAGGTAAACCTGCGATGTCCATTCCTTTTTCATTCCTGGTTAATATCTTGTTTATATTTCATGTTACATCATTAGTACATTATGTGTTTATAAATTATTATTACTTGGTCTTTACCCCTATTTCAAAATGATAATGTTCCCTTTGTGTACTTCCCTGTATTTACTTTCTACGAACTAATAAGCTGCTAGTTGTGCATTTACTTTTCTAGAATTGTGTTGAGGGTGACTTTAATGAATATCTCGCTGATGAAAAGCAGTTTGAGGAGCAGTGTTGATGATTCTCTGGAAGAGTTTAGACCAGTGTTTTGTGGAACATTATATTTTCATCAATAGTACAATATTTCCAACTTACATGTTGTATCACTTCAGTTTGCTTTATCCAAATGTGGTATTGTTTGATATGACTGTATCAGCATGGACTACAAAGTGTGTAGATGCCATCAGCTGACTGAGGTTTGAGGATTACTGTACAACAGTGTGTCCATTCTGGAGGCTTGTTAGTAAGACGGATATGAAGAGCACATGACAGTGGGCTTCCATGCTGCCTGAACCATCAGAATGCTTTGATGTAAAAAATACACCTACATCTCTGATATTATTTTCAATCCTATCCATAGAAGCATGTTGTATCTTGTCGTCTCTGAAGGGCATTTCAACACAGTTGAACTCGGTGACAGTTGAGTTTGATTTACTGAAATGTAAGTGCTGGACATGTTCAACAATGAAGGTCTTCTCCTGAAAAAAGTTGAATTTCCTTTTTTTCAAACAATGAAAAAGTTCAAAACAAAGCTTTTTCATACAGCACTCTCAAGCTCTGAAATCCCAAAATCCTATAAACACAATCCTCTAGCAGGACTTTGGCTGGACAATGGGCGGCTTGTCCTGGTGCTTTGACACATGAGTGGGATCGTGAGCACGCATGAATGCCTACATTGGTGTTTTTTGGACAGGACAGGAGTGGAGGCAGTTGGGTACCCCACACCCCACCCTCTTCTCTCTCTCATCCCAGAAAGGGTGAGTCACAGCTCTGTTTATCCACAGGCTCCCTCCTTGTGTTCCATTGACATGTTTTTCCATTCACTTCACTGACTGTAGAAGCACAATCTTCCCCTCGTTCACTTTCTTTCTCAAAGCTCTGGATTATGTTGTTACCTCTTTTCCTTCTTTTCTTTTGGTTAGCTCAACTTCTCACACAGATGTTAGCTAATTTATCTCAGAGTCACATGTTCATAACTTTTAAATTTGTCTATTTATAGGTCATCCCAGTACTTTTCAGTCTTGCTTCTCAGCAAGTAAATTCCGTCTTTCGGAGTGGAGTTTGCATGTTCTCCCCCTGTTTGTGTAGGTTTGCTCTTGGCTCTTTTTTAGAACTTATCATTTTCAATAGTGTGGTTAATAGGTGTAGTTAATTGGTTAAATGTAAGAAAAGTACCCCCTGTGTTCCCTGTTGTATTTCCTGTCCTTTTTGGCTTATCTCTGATTCCTTGTTCCTTAGCATCTACTTCCCTTCTCCTTGCCTCCTCTTCCTCCTCACATTCCACTCTCTGAACAAATGTGTCCGCAACTTTTCAGATTTACAACTTCCCCTTTGGTCACTTGCTACGTTGATAAACTTGGCACAAAATATGTGGTTGACCGTAACGAGTGTCATATGTAAATCAAGATGTTGATGCTTTCTCTGCACATGTAGGAGGATCTATCCTTGTTCACATTTTGATCACATATGAATGTGATTGATTCTATTGTTTTTACGTCTCACTGAAATGAATATGATTGTTTAGAAATAGTGCACACTGTATATTTAACATTAAATATATTGTATATTAAACCTCAGACGTAGTAAGAAATGGAGGAGTACAAATTGGATTTGAAATTTGAGTGAAATTTGAGTGAATAGATTGAGTAGGAATCTTATTGACTCGTTATAATTACTGCATGTTTATTGGACCTATATTTAATCAAGATCTCTATTTCATGTTTTGCTGGTAGAGGAAACCAGAGCACCCGAGGAAACGCATGCTGGCACGAACCCATTGTTGTGAGGCGAGAATGCTCCCTCTGCACCAGTGTTGCTCAATGCGCTATAAGAACTTCATCTTTCAAATGAATTCATGATTAATTGCAGTTTCTTGCAAGCAATCCCTGGCACTCAGACATGGCGTTAGGCTCTCACTGACCCATGATGGCTCCTTCAGATACTAAAATACAGTGCATAATGGATAATGTGGCCATAAGCTGTGAGCTGTTTAATGTGTAAAAGATTGGCATATTTGAGCGTATTGTTCTTACAGATTATTTCATCAGAAGCTCTCTGAAGAGGCCACGCACATGCACATCCGCGGTACTACTTTGTTTGGATTTCAAAATGTCCAAGTTAACAAGGCTGGATTGAATAGTAAATGCCTTGTAACTTCTGCTAATGTCTGTAACAAGCAGAAGGTTATAAATGCATGATTCCAAATACCCAGCCGTACGGTTTGGGGACGCACTCATGTTTTTCTTGCCACAGTCTCTGTTAGGTGTCAGATTTGCATGCTAGCGGCACAGCTTTGTATGAATGGGTCTGGTGTTTCCTGATGGGCAACTCTGAGCTGCAGCCTGCACAGGGGCATTTGGTTATTCAAAGTGCACCAAGGCCACAAGCATGATACCCATTTTAGCTGATGTTTAAAGTGGGTTCATGAAATTGAAAAAAGCAGCAGATTATTGGCCGGAAATTAACCTAACTAAATGCGCATCTTTCATATGTGTCCCCAGATAATACATGCCAATCATCATATTTGGCTTTTTTCATTGGATTAAAAATACAACGGACATGATACAGAGAGGGTTGCTAGTCTCTTTGAATTCAGCATATATTTTCTTTAGTAACACATTTCAAACAAAAACCACCACACTTATTAAACAGAAAGCAGAAGTTATCATGTATAGACATTGAGGCTGCATGAGTGCCATACCACAGGTTTCGGCAACAAAAATGGGATAGTGTTGTAATGACTTTATTAACTCATGCATTGTTGACTTGGAATTGATATTCCGGTATTATTGTGGTGATTGGAGTTAACTACTGTTGTTCATAGTTGTAATTGATAGAATATGAAATGAGTCTGAAACGAGACGGTGCTAGGCCGGACTTA
>JAPMNZ010950685.1:0-10170 GCA_029875035.1 Pomatoschistus microps | reverse complement strand
GTGGGGAAACCACAGCACTCGGAGGATATCTACGCAGACAACGGGAGAACATGCAAACAGGTTTCAAATAAGGCCGCACATCCCAGTGGCTTGGACTAGATCATGCAAACTCCTCACAGAGGTCGAGAGGTGGAATCGAACCCAGGACCTTCATCCTGCGAGGCTCAAGCATCCTGCGACACCATCTTCACTTGCTTTATTTGATCATAATACAGTAAATTAAATCACCACGTGGAAAAAATTTAATCGTTTGTTATACAAAAATAATTTATTATAAATTCACAAAAATCTACTTTACATTGATAGACCTGATCAAATTTGCTCAAAGTTATCATGTAAGACATTTATGAACAAATACAGTGATCCTATTTAAAATAAGACAATGTTTTGGTCCCAAAAACACAAATAAAACATATAGACAGGGCCTATGTCATCCCAACAATAGGCTATATAAACAATAACATGTCAGGATTAAAATAAAACCTCTGAGGATTAAGAACGGTGCAAACGAGGATTCCAAACAGTATAAGGTGTCAAAAAATAAAAAATAAACACAGTGGCGTTTTCCCCAAACTGTAGCGTTCCAGTGTTAAAAACATTTCAATTTGTAAGTTAAAGAATCCAGGAAAGGACAATGGGCAAAATTGAACTGTAGTCTTCCCCAACAGAACCATAGTAGCGTTGTAAATGTTCAATATGTGGGACGGCAGAACGCTTTGTGCATTGTATACATTTCTGTGAGGATTTTACATGGTCAGTATGACTGTGTCTCAAATGTCTTCCAGACGACTGTTAAGCGGCATCACCACAGCTCACACTTGTGCTTTGGATTCATTGGTGCATTTGCTTTGCAGCCAAAATGTTTTGAAAATTCAGGTGAATTTGAAATTGGCCCAACCACTCTAAATCTGGATGGGCTGTGAGGGTCTGTGATCACTCCTTCATGTGAGCTTTCTGGTGTCCTGATTGAGCACCATACCTAGATAATATTGAGGGGAAACACAGACATTTTAGGAACCAAATGAAAAGAAGAATTAACACAATTATGGATTTACTAAATCTATACATACTTGGGCAAATCCAACAAAAAACAATTGATGGTTTGTCATTCCAAGAGCAGGTAGAATAGGCTCCTCACCATGTTTTTCGATCCATTTTACATAAGCCTTGAAATAAATGAAAAGAAAACAAAGTTAAAGATCTGCAACACAGGTTTACTGTATGGGGAGTGTGTTTGATGCATTGTTAGTGCATGCTTCTTTCACAGAGGTAATCATATGGTGACAAGTCATCTGTGCTATAGCTTCCGTAAAAAGATAGTAAAATATAAAAAAAGGGCCTGAATGTCATGTTATTACTTTACTAGCTAAGATATTAGGAGACACCAATTGTATCATTTACATACATTAACAAACAATAAGCCAAGAGTCTTCACTTTCCTACGTGTGCATCAGTACATACTTTGTAAGCAGATTTAAGTCCGCCATTGTCTGCAATGTTCTCTCCTAGAGTGTGCCGTCCATTGACTGGCTCTTTGTTGATGCTATAGTTTCCATATTGTTCCACCATACACTGGGCCTGCTTTTTAAAAGCTTCTACAGATGAATTTTTCCACCAAGAACGCAGGTTTCCATCTTTGTCAAATTCACGACCTTTGAAATAAATGATTAACATGTTAGTAATTAATAACTCGGGGACACGCAATTGTAATTCTCAATATTTGTTAAATTTTAATACATAATTTTATTAAAACTAACCTTGGTCATCAAATGCATGAGTCAGCTCATGTCCCATCACAACTCCAATTCCTCCAAAGTTAAGAGCTCTGGAAAGACATATAAATATAAAATGTAATATAACTAACACTTGCAATGTGTTTTATAGGATTGTCAAAGCGTTACACTGTAGCCATTGTTCATTCATTATACTGTAGCCACAGCTGCCCTGAGCTCATTCATACAACTATGTCATAGCTAATCCGACCATCATCACCTCACTCACAAACCAATTTCATAAAAACTATTTTCTAGTTTGTATGAAATTGCTTAATCACGTTAAAGTAGCCTTCCAAAGTAAACAACAACTTAAGGGATGGAGCATGTAGCATTAATGCATAACTCTCACCGTAGTTAAAAAATATGACATACTTGGGCCATGATCGACTGTAGAAAGGTGCTTGAAGAATTCCAGCAGGCAAAACCATCTCGTTCTTTGTTGGATTGTAATATGCATTTACAGTTGGAGGGGTCATGCTCCATCTACAAATAGATTTCTTAATAAACAAAGTCAAGGTGCCAACTAAAATAAACATGATGTTCTATGGAGGGAGAGTGTTCATTTGCTGAAGCATTATATAGATTTGAAGAAAAAATTCAATTATATACAATGTACATCAAGTAACTAAACCAATTTCAGAATAATCATGATAATAACAGTCATGTATTTTGCTCTTACTGGTTTCTGTTGGGAGCTGTTCTCAGCTGGTCAGCCGTCACTCTACCTGAGAAGTTGTAGTATTGCATCGCGTTTTGGAAGTAAAGCTCAGAGACCACTTCAAACTGAATGAAACGTAAATCAATAATATACAGAATATAAAAATTAAAAAAAACCCCAAAACATTTCACATTCATCGATTCATCGATCAATTGAATACTTACATCATTAAACACCTTATCCAACTGTGTAGAATTCATTATAAACTCTGGATATCCAACCATGTTGTAGATGGCATCTGCCTATGAGACACGTAAACACATTAAGGTCATCCTGTGACAGCAGCACACTCCAGTCGTTCAGAATAAATCAGTCCCACCTTTTCTTTGGCTACTTTCTTGGTTTCCGCATCCATCCAGTTCACAAATTTCAGGTTGTCCTCAAACGCCCATTTGATTTGCCCAACCATATTTTCAGCCTGAACAAAAAGACAGTCAGTCTACACTGCAAAAAGTGATAAAATATGAGGAAATAAATGCTTAAAATCGGGTGGTTTTCATGTTTTTCCATTGATTTTTCCAGTGAGACATGGCCATTTTGTCTTATTTTAAGAACTATTGATTTATTTTTCATCACTTTTTGCACTGTTTTATCATGTGCCCTCCTAATTACTAGAAGAAAGTTCTCAGTACGCACAATGTTTTTGCTGTCGTCATTGAAGGTAGACTTGACAAACATGGCACCAAGAGCAAATCCAAGGGCACTGTCTGTGTCACTCACACACAGCTTCCAACGAGGGTTTAAACTCTAAAAGAAAATCAGAATTATTACGATTCAGCCATTTACAGTAAAACCACATTGGAATACATTTGCAAAAGTCCCCAGTGTGTACAAGACGAGTACACATATAAAAGAATGTTAAAAGTGCCGGAAACGATCGACATTGTAAAGTCAATCAACAAAAACAGTTTCATTACAAGTGCAAGATCATTCAAGTGCTCTGTTTAAACTGATAACAGCTTGTGGAAATAAGCTGTTTGGCCTAGTGCCACATCCTGTGTTTGTATTATTCTCACCTTTTTTATTCCGTACATGACCTCAAGGAAGCGCTGCTCAGCATCTCGAAACCTTTCATCTAAAACAGACACCATCTTCCTCACCACTTTCATTATCATATAGTTATTTAGAAGGCTGGACGAAGAATAAAACATTGTAGTTAGAGATCAAACAAAATAAAAAAGTGATATTAATGCTTTTTTTTTTGCTTTAAATAATTATAGTCATACTCATCCAACCTTTTATTTGTTCTTGTGATGAGGTCCGACACTTTCTCTAGATATTCTACGGCATAAACAACAACGGGCTCAGAGTCATTGAGTGGCACCGGAGCAAACAGTTCGGTAAGGTATGGCATCCAGTCCACCGCTGGGGCCAAGGTCTGTGTGACAATGATAATAACAAAAATAATATGAATTTCAATAATATATGAAAGCAGGCATACGAAACACAAAACTGTTTCTGTGACAATGCAAGTTACTGACTGTTAGATTTTTGGCCTCCATTTTGTGGTAGATCATCTCTTCATCCCTCCGCTCCTCCTGAGGGATTGTGATGTTGGCAAGAGTTGTTTCAAAGTCTACAATCTCTGTCATAAGTGTCTGAGAGGTTTCTTTGGAGCCACCAAGAAGAACTCCTAACTCCACCAGGTAGTTGAGGTATGCGGTCAGGTACTGTGAAGACATGAGATTAGTAAATGCATATGCGAGAATGAAAATGCAATGAATGTGGCTTGTTTATTTTGTAAATCAAATTATGTTTTCCCAGAGCCTATTTGTGATGTGCAAATGTACCTTTTCGTTTGCCGTTTTGTTGAGATAGTAATCCCGTGAAGGAAGTCCAAGGCTTGACTGATCCACCTGGAATTTCAAAAATGACACATGTTTGAGTCAGACCTCTCCGTCTGACGAGCTGTTGCCAAGACTAAAAAAAAGAAAACTTGCCAGAGATTTTTATCATTTGCTAAGCTCTCATGACCCTGTACAAGGGGACGCAGTCTTCTTGGCCAAGCAACAGTGTAAATAGGACCAGTGATTTAAGAGGGACCTAACACAGATAACAGTCTCAACGATACGACTCATCCAATGAAGAGATGCCTACAAATGTGGGATATCTGGTTTTTATACCACAAAAGGATGAAGCTCTCATAGATCCTTTTCAACATAAAGAACACAAGGGATCACCTGCTCCCAGCCCTATACAAACAACGCACACTAGCTTACCGTAGCGTATAAACGTTCCCTGGCTTGTTTCTTCTGACCTAATGCGCAACTTATGTAAATAAGGTAAGTAGCACATCATATGCTCTATGGAACCATGAGCAGTGCTGAACAAACAGATCACCGATCTTAGCCCGAGTCAACACTAGGATCCTCAATCCTGTGACAAATAGCGTGCAATCTGGAGTATAGAGTATTGACAGGTAAACTCCAGATAGAGGTGCGTGTTTGTAAAGGGCTCTGGTTCCTAATATTTGTCCTTACAAGAATTCAATATCATAATTCTATATTTTAGAACTATATTTTTACTGAATCAACAGAGCTATTTAATTTCTGTAACAAAGTTCTGTCTTTAAAAATAGAATTTACAACTGTGTTTTAGGGTCTAAAGTGATAATAATGTGAGCCTCTCACCTGGATAATGTTACTGTTGGAGTTTTTGGAGTCTGTGCTGACAAAGACTGTAAAGAATGGAGCTGCATGAAAGTTTGCAGACACCATTCTTAACACTTTCTGAAAGTTGTCCTTGTCCCAGGGTTCAGTCAAGGCCCAACCTCCCAACTGGAAATTACACATTTATTTATTCACAAACAATAATTACATGTTTACACACAATAACGTGAAAAAGTACCAAACCTGGCTGATGAGCTCCTGCAGTGGTTTTGCTCCCAACTCCTCGATCTTGGTTTCATTCATGCAGGCCTCATAATATCGCTGTGCCTTCTCCTCAGCGTCACTTACTTTCATTGTTGTGTTCTCTACCCAAATAATGACAAGGCATAGAGTTACAATAGCAGCACCAAACAGTATTCATCCTGATTCTGGGAAGTAGGCTATAGAAGGTAAGGACACTCAGCTCAGCCCTCACCGCAGACAAAGCCCATACCTAGAAGGTGCTTCATTGTGAGCATGTTGTGTTCCCACAGGGTGCTAAAAGGTCCCCAGCGAGACTTGCCCTCAGGAAGAGGGTTGTTTTTCACCCAACCTCCGCAAGCAAAGTTGTAGAAATCATGGCAAGGGTCCACGGATCGGTCTAGTGAGGCCAATACCGCACTAGCCACAGTAATGCAGGGCTCTGAAAGGCAGTGGCCTGGATGAGCTGAAAAACATTTTGGTCAAGACATTAATGTGGGAAACATTTGGAATTTAAACCACTTGATAAAACATCAACATGCAAGTGCAAAGGTCATTGTGTGATCAGCTTCATATTGCGCTTCACATATCATAATTCTTTCACACCATGCATGGTGGTGATACTACTGTAGCCACAGCTGCCCTGGGGCAAACTAACAGTAGCAAGGTGTTCTTAGAGGTCTCCCATCACAAAACTAACCAGGCCCTGCCCTGCACAGTTTCACAGGTCTGTTGGGATCTGGCTTTCGCATGCAAATTGCCACAAACTATGATAATTACAATACAATTAACGGTACCTAGAGATATACATTATTTTGGTTTGAGTGTGCTTCTACATGCAGAGATTAGAATATGATTTTGTGTTATCAGAATAGAATAGAGAAAGGTATGGATTCAGATTCTGAAATAATAATAATAATGGTATTTAAAGAAGATGAACAAGATAAGCTGACCATATTTGACTTTCATCATTGTTGGAGTCATTGTCTCCCAATCAGGGGTATGAGGACCCAGAGGGGTACGCGAGGGTATTACAGGGGGTACTTCAAATGATTTACAAACATTGATAGTAAGAGGTATAAATAGATTAATATGCTATGTAGTCATCATTTCATTTTGGTTCACTACAAGTGTGTTCAGAAAATGTCTAAAAGTCAGGTTAAAGAAAATAAACAATATTGTAAAAAATACCTACATAATGAAAGAATATAATTCATAATAATAATAATGCAAAATATGAGCTATAATGACCCACCCACTGTTCTAAAAAAAGGTTTAGAACAGTGTTACAGTGTGGGGGTGTGAACGGCTGCACATCCACTATTGTTCGTTACATTATTTTTTTATTGTGTGTCATAACATTCTAAACTGAATGGGAGGAAGCGGGTTTATGTTTCCCTGGAAAAATCGTAGGAAACCACCACAGACACTCATGATGGTAAAGCGATCATTCACCATCACGGGAAGTCTAAGGTTATTAATAATATGTTGGTATATCTTTTCCTATTCTACTATAATCATGAAAAAGATATGTATAGTATTTACATCTTTAATACAGACATAGATGTAGCCTGTAGTGTTGATGATTTTGTTTAATAATTGTCAAGAGGCCACATGGATTACACATCTTAGATCTATTGATATTCGGATATGCAGGAAACAGTTTATTACTTCCCTCTCTTGTTCAAAGACTTAAATGACGGGAACTGGAGTAACTAAATATAAATCAATCATGCGATGAATGAAAGTGTTTTGAAAGATGCTTTAAATACTTTCCACTTCTATACACCGGTAATGAAGAGGGAAATACCGTTGACGAATACTGATCAAAGAGTAGTTGCCCAGAAAGGAAGACTCACTCTGTTTGTAGAAGACCCCAGTGGTGATGAGGGAGATGAATAAGGCCACTGATAAAAGACACACTAAAAGTATCAGCCGCCGCTCTTTTTCTGTTTTATTGGACCAACACTGGGGACCACGACCCTGAAGAAGTGTCACCTAAGAAGAAGAGGATATTAAAACAATTAAAGATGGAGAAGCCAACATTGAAACCACAAAAAATGAATAATCAGTAATAAAATCAATGTTCCAAGCTCTCAAAACAGTTTGGTTCTACCACTAGTTTTTAATATATCTTTGGCATCTTTTATATCTTTAGATCTGTGAAAAAGGGAGCCCTGACTTAGACAATCAGCTTTAAGTGAGCAAAATGTTCTGGTTTTTCTGAAAATATTACCTTAACAACACTCAACCTGTTGGGGCGGTTTATGAAACGAAACCAAAAGTTAGGTTCACCAGCTTTAATTTAGAATATACATACAATGCGCCAAAAGCTATATAATTTGATGTAGGCGATTGAAGGTCTATTTACTAACAAAAGCTAGCTATACTAATATATTCTTCAACTGTGCTTGAATATCTATTATTTAGATTTCTCGCAACCACACACAGTTAAGTAATGGCGATCCACTGGTTTTTGGATTTAGGTCTACATATAGTACACTCTCATGGTTTACCTGGAAACGTTTTCAAGTAATAAAGAGTGCTGATTATCCGATAAACTTAAAACTGTCGTGTCTTGTCTACTTCTACATAAAAAGTGACTAATGTGAACAAGACAATAGTTTAGCTGGATAAGACCCAAGGAATTAAACATTTTCCAAGAAGCACAAATATAATAGTACCGATTGGATACAACATTCTTGAAGTTACAAAGTTTACAATAATTGTTGTTGTATTCATATTATTAAAAAGTATCATCAATATGTATTGATGATATAACACAAGAAGTAAACACATGTATTTGCCTCTTGGTGCTAGTTAGGTGGATCCTGTAATGTCAATAGTTTTTAATGATTGTGGAAAACAAACAAAACATTATTTTCTTAGATCAATTCTAAAGTAATTATTCTGTGAATCCAGTAGTGCTCGTAAATTGCATCAAAATGAAGAAGACATTTAAATTTGGTTTGGTGAAGGGATATCGCTCATTCTGTGAAAAAAGGCTTTGAATGTATACAGTACATTGTGCAGGATATGTAAAGTTATGGACACAACTATAGCTTTGTCGAGGCATGGCCAGAATCAAAAATCTCTGAAGCAGATTTATAGATTTTTATCCATGCTTTGTCTCCTGTAAGCTAAACTACTGTCATGGCCTGCGGTACAGCTGGAGAATATTCGAAACACTGCAGCTCGAGTCCTGACAACAACCAGGAAGTAGGGTCACGTTAGTCCAGTTCTCAGGGGTCTACATTCTACTTCCTGTGGCTCAGAGAAAATATTTTAAAATCAGTTCTGCCTTGTGTACCAGTCTCTCCATGGTCTCGTGCAAATTAGTCATGTTAGTACATATGAACTAACTCTGAGGAGCACAGGGACTGGCCTCCTGCTGCTGCCCAGAGTCAGGACTAAATATGGTGAGGCAGAATTTCAGTTTTATTCAGCTAAACTAAGGAACAGTCTTCTTAATAATGTGAGGCTTTTACTCTGACTTACTCTTGTGTATGAGCTCTTATCAATTTGAACATAGCACTTTAATGATCTTGCACTTGTATTGAAACTGTTATTGTCAATCAATTTCACAGTGTCAATTGTTTCCTTTTATGTATTTTTAATCTGTTTTATTTAATTACTTACACTGGGGACTTTTGCAAATGTATTCCAATGTGGTTTTACTGCAAATGGCAAATACATGAATCTGAATCTGAACCGTAATATACAAATAATCTTGCCTTGCCTTAAAACTGCGGCATTATCAATACACTTGATTGAAAATGTGTATATTATTTAATATCAACAACGAGCAACAACAACAAAGTTCACATACTTCCGGGTACCTTTGGGAATGTTGCTTTACCTGCATTGGGTGTGAGGGATAGATATCTTCCCCTGCGGAGTCCACCAGGTCCTCCTCGTCCAGCGTGGCTCTCTTGTACGAGGACATCTGAAAGGTTAAATGCAGAAAGGACTGTCTGAGTGCTTCCATGCTTTCTGTTGTACCGCACTGACGTCTGCGAGACTGTGACGTCCAGATTTCTTTTTTGAAGCCGCTGGGGCTATACAGGATCGAGTTTCCCTTTTAAATCCATCTCAAGGAATCCAGTTCTTCCAGTCGGATCCGTAGAGCGCAAATAAAAAGTGTCATGGTCCTTCCAAGCAGCAGCAACAAACCTCAGCCCCAAATGATCACAGTAAGGAAAAGCACTCCTCTTCAAACTTTACAACATCTTCTTGTGCTCAAATGCAGCCCCTTCCTGAGAGTTTTCACCCCCTCCTCTGTCCAGACTTCCTCATCAGTCTGGACTATGTAAATTACTCGGGACAAAACGGAACTAGAGAAAAACAGGAAGACCTATAGGCTTGACAATGAGACTACAACTGAGAGTGCAATTCCCAAATGTGTTTTCACTTAGATTTGAGGAGGGAGCAGAACTGGTTTAGCACACACCCACTACGCTTCTATTGGACATGCTGCACTCTGAGGCGGAGTTTGGGGGGGTATGTGCCCCTCCTACTAAATGCTTGTAGTTGCTTCTCTTGGAAACGGTTACCTGATAGTCATGCCAGGGCTCTCTGGTAATGTTTTAAACCGCATCCCAGATATCTCATGGTAGAAGATAGTATATGCAAAGGGCACAAACGAAAAACAGCATTATAAACAAATTATTAGCAAGAAGGGAAGTATTTTGATAATGATTTTCAGATGTTGTAATGTCAATCCTTGCCAAACTAATCAATTTAAATCGATTTGTTGCACCTTACATAAACTTAAAGGTTTTATAACTCAGATAATTCTAGAATGACTGCATAATTCAATAAAAATGAA
>JAPMNZ010950676.1:0-11330 GCA_029875035.1 Pomatoschistus microps | reverse complement strand
TCCAAAAGTTGGCTCTTGGCCCAAAGCTCCGTTCCACATGTGTGTCAATGCTGAGGGGAGTGAATTTTTTTGGACCAGTCTAGTTTAGCCAATGAATTTATGAAGTCACTCGTTTTAATGAATGGGGCTGACGCATGTGCAGATGCATTTTTCCACATTTTACAGCCCCACGGCCATTTTGAATCACTCCATGAAAGCCCAATTTTTTTTGCCCATTAGTTAGAATGGCAGAGATACAATCAATCAATCAAAATTGTATTCATTTAACCTTTATTTAACCAGGAAGTCCCTTGAGATAAAATCTCTTTTACGAGGGAGACCTGATGTATTTGTATAGCGCCTTTCCAACACAAGGCAACTCAAAGCGCCTTACAACCCACATCATAGCGAACAGATCATAAACATTGAAATCTACATATTTACAAAAAACAAAAAACAAATACAGGACAAAAAATGAGTGCAAAGCTTGTTAAAACTTGATACAGAAAAAAAAAAAAATTGTTTCCATCTTGAAAAGTAATATTTTTTGTCTAGTAAACTGATAATGTTATGTTTTTTTATATTCATGCTTAGGTTGAGATACTCCAACAATGTATAACGCAATATCAGTTGTATTTGAATAAACTAATTCTATCTAATTCTCAGCAGTACTTTTGTGACTTTGTTGTGCGTGTAAATAAAGTCACACTGCAGTATCGGCTGTTCTCCCGCCTGTCAGCGAGGCAGAGCTTAAATTGTAGGTTTTAAAAAGTCCTTGTGGCAGCGACACACAAACACACACCTACTTACAGAGCATTTAAGCCAGATGGAGCCATATCCCAAGCAGCCAATCAGAAGATGACAACCTGGCGGCATATCTGGTTTAAGCGCTAAGCTATATGAGTCACTGGGGGAAAATATTTCTTGAAGATTTTGTTAATAAATCTCTAATGAGTCCTGTCCTTTGCACCTCTCAGCACTTTATCGCTCCCACATTATACCTTTGTTAAATCAAATTGAAAAGGTGCAGCTCTGGCTCACCTCTGCGGGGGACATAAAGCTCCTATCACAAGTGTCTTATAACAAAATGAATGTATTTGACAAGAGTGGGCGATCGACTTCATGACACAGGGTTTTTCAAAGTGTCAAAAGTCCGTCTCAGATATGTGCTGGATTTACAAAGAAAATGTAGGTTTTATTGAATGTATTTTGTGAGGGGTCTTTGTACCAAAGTTTGTTAATGCCCAGTATTGTTTTGCTTGCTCAACATAGTTTTTTTTCTTTAAATGAATATTACTAAAACATTTTACTTACCCACATGATGTGTTCTTTTAAACAAATTGCCAAATGAAGACCAGAAAGTAGACTGCACCAGAACAACTGAATGATTTTCTCTTTTTTGTGCTATTGACACTGTTTTTGGATTGCCACTTTTTTAATTGCCACTTTTTATTGTACATAATATATTCTGCATTTAACTTGTTTGCACATTACTTTCTTTTGCACAATCTGGAGTGTGCAAATGAATGTGACATGTAAACTTCTCCTGTGTGAGATCAACAAAGTCTATCTTGTCTTAATCCCTTGTGTGATTTTCATGTTGTTAAGTTTTTACCTGTGTGATTTTAATAGTGTTTCAATGCTTATTTTGGTGTTTGTTTTATGTGATGATTTGTGTGATGTGGACGATGATGTGGATTTGTTTAAACATGAATAATGTCTACTTATCATCTGCTGATACACCATACCCAGGTTTTGCAAGTCTTACTTTCCGGCTGCTGTCAGATGGTAAAACAAAAACTGCTTTCCTTTGTAAATACTGGAATGATGTGATTATCTACAAACGCATCCGTGTATATTTTGTGTGTTCCTTGTGCACTGCAATCCAAAATGTCCCCACTGTAGGACAAACAAAGACTAATCTTCAATCATTGGTCCCCAAGCGATGGTAAATATATGCAAAATCAGCACTAACCAACAGCAGCACAATCATAAATGATGTCTTGTAATCATTGTAATCTCAGCCTTAAGGTGAATTCTCTACCTCACTATTAACCCTTTAATGGTTTCCTGAACTATATGCTAGACCACTATTTGAATCACAATCTACTTGAAGCATCCTTGGAACTGAAAAATACCTCTTTGGGGCATCTCAATTGGTTTAAGACACTTCTACCATCAAACTGCATCTCATTTGGTAAAGGCTTATCATTTAAAAAAAAACAAAAAAACATGGGGGTGTTTTTTGTGCTCCTACATCTTAGAAAATCCCCAAAATAATAAAAATAATACTTTGCTTTCTTCAAGGAGTGAACATTAAAGAGCCAAAACACAAAAGAGCACTTTCACATCATGCACGTCTTCACATCATCACTTCCACTTGAGCACTTGTTTGAACACTCCCTGCTCACAAAGGTGTAGTATACGTCTAAGGATGTGCCACACAGTGTGAAGTTTTGAAGCTGAAAGCATAATGCTGTTCCAGTCCAGGGGGGGGTGAGGCTGAGAGCTGTCCCGTGTCCTGTGACTTTGAGAACAGAGAGCAGGTGAGGTGTTGGGACAGCCCGCTAAATTGAACAATCTAATACAGCGAATAAAGAATCACGGTTAAAAGGATTATGGGAGTTACGGATGTTGAAGGACAAAGATTCTTCTTGGCTCAAAGCAAATGACAGTCATTGAGTTGATGACCGAAAAGAAATGTAATGACTCACATATGATACGAAGCTTTGGGTGACGTTTCGAGGAGCGCGTTCCAAGTCGTACAGCCGTCCAGGTTTTCCATGCATTATGGATGACTAATGTAGGGTCATTGCAGTAAGCTCATCATTTCTGCATTAAAAACGTATGAATTATCGAGCAAACTATCTTTTTCAAATAAACAGACTACATTTATGTGCGGCTTTAAAAGACACAGGCATTTTTAGTTTTAGAGTAAAGAATGAGTAAAAAATGGTTGTTAACCCTTTACCATTCACTTGAGGAACAACGTAATTCTTTATTTTTTATATTTTGTGAGATGTAGGAGCACTAATAACACACATAATTGTTTTTTTTTTGACCCACTATTTTTTTTTAAATTATAGGTCTTTACCAAATGGTTGAGGTGCAGTTTGGTGGAAAAAAGTGCCTAAAAAACCAAGTGAGATGCCCCAAGGTGGTCTATTCCAATTCCTAGAATCAAGTAGATATAGTGATTCAAAAGGTGATCTACCAAATGGTTGAGAATTTTTATTAATTTATTTCACTTTTAATGATTGCCATAATTATAGATTTATATATAAGATATTCATTACAACACAAACATCCCTTCCATGATAACTGTCAG
Organism: Pomatoschistus microps; assembly: GCA_029875035.1. Classification (NCBI taxonomy): domain Eukaryota; kingdom Metazoa; phylum Chordata; class Actinopteri; order Gobiiformes; family Gobiidae; genus Pomatoschistus; species Pomatoschistus microps. The sequence goes on along the minus strand of JAPMNZ010950676.1, from coordinate 8,023 downwards.
ATTACTTACACGTGAATTTTAGACTTCCAAACATCAAAATAACCTAGATGCATGTGATGTGTTTGTATTGTTAATTATATATGAGTGATGGGACTCTTGCCCTGGTGCCAATTCTGCAGCTGTTGTTGCGATTTTGGGGCGATAAAGAATACATTCAACTGAATGTGAATATTTTATAGAGCACAATAGTAAATAAAAAAGCACTCACTCAAGCACATCTCTGTTGAAGGGCTTCTTGCTGTTTCCCAAGAACTCTCCGATCATCTGTCGGCTGAGGCCCTTCCTCTGCAGCAGGAAGTGGGCCACACCGATTGGAGTGTCCGGGATGAAGCCTCTGGAAATCAGAAACTGCAGCCCTTTGTCTGGGTTTCTGTGGGACCAGAAACAACATGAGAAAAGAGATAAAGACGCTGTGAGATCAAGATTAAAGCTGGGCTACCTGACTTTTTGTGTATTACGTTATTTTTGTCCCAACAGGAAAAAGGCTTTAAACAAATGATACCACAACATGCTCTTAGAAACATATTTTTAGCAAACTTGTAATCTTTAGCAAACTTTGGGCTGCGGTCTGATTGGCTGAGCATGTATTTGTGACATAGAAAAACACATACACACATAGAATATAACCAACCTGTTTTGAGAGCAAGTACAAGCAAATTAGATGTTATAATATAGTTTGGTTGTTTGTGGTTTGAAAGTCTGGTACTCTAGCTTAATTTAAATGATAATCTTCCCTATTATATGAACAATACAATTTACAAACAGTTCTGACCACAAGATACAAGATGGTAGGAGGCTAACAAACAGTCCAGAGGCAACACTCCCAATTTCCTTTTTCCGGAAGTTTCAAAGGGAGTAGTCAGAAGGACAAGGCTTTGTATAAAATGTTATTAGAAATGTGACATGTCTTAGAGCTTTAAGGTTCTTCCACGCCACTGCTTTTGGAATATTGCCTTAACATCTCATTGACTTCCATGAATTACTTATCATAAACAAATACTTCACTCTAGTGCCTTCTGCAGTGAAGACAGTTTCAGCCCAGTGCATTTAGATACCTGCTCGTATATTCACTATTTATAATAACTAAAAAACAAGAGATGCTTCGGGGACATACTCCATTAGTGCCTCAAGCTTTTGCGCCATACAGAGCTTAAAAAACCTTTACGTAACAGGGCAGTTTGTGTGCTGCTCTAATGGGCTTACTAAAGGGCTGGACACAGGGAGAGAGAGGACAGTGTGACGTCCAGGGCAGAACCGAGACTTGGAACAGGACCAAACAAAGCAGATGTTTGGAAACAGAAATATAGAGACATGAGGGAGTCAAGAAGCAGCTGCCAACACAATATGGCAAAATCTAATTTCAGTAAGAGCCAATGGGAGATGCATTACACTAGGTATACTTTATTGTCCCTGTAGGGAAATTACACCGTATTACTTCTCATAAGTGATGTTTAAAGGAGCCGTATATTTGACATCTAAAATGAAACCTATAGTCAGGGTAGTGCTGACCAATCTCTTGGTTCAAAGAGTTTGGGAGAGAATTGTCATATGTTGAATACATTTGCACGCCTGATCAAAATATGGCTTTTGGAAAGACAAAACTGTACCCATCTGTGATCAGTGAGTGCATGTGCGTGTGTGTGTGTGTGTGTCAGTATCAGCTCAGTATCAGCATGTGATCTGGAACAAAGGAAACTGAAGAATAGTGGCTGGGTAGCTTCATTAAAACGGTCTGATGTCTGATAGTGTTGTTTTCCTGCTAAAACAGACCTGGGCAAAGTGCGGCATTTCTATTCGGCCACTGGATCCTTCTCAGCTCAATACTCAGACTAATAATGAAGACATGTAACTTTATATATGTTGCCATGGCCTGTTATACATTTATTCTGTTCTCATGAATGAACCCAAAATGTTATTGGTATTAATTTGCACTAAACTAAAATACATGGTATTTTCATGTGTGTTCGATAAAAAACTACTGAATTAGGTTTTTGCATAATCAAAAACAAAAATTAACCACATGAAATTGGGTCCGGCCCTCCACAATAAGGCGATTTCCCAATGTGGCCCCCCGAAGAAAATATTTGCCCACCCCTGGTCTTAAACCTGGTTCATCTCTCCTTTTGGCTCATGTTTATTTCACACCGTCCCTGTAACATATAAAATCATACCATACCATATTTTCCACTTTCCCTTCTATTTTTTTTCTTCTGCAAATCTAGCCCACTTTAATGCACAACTTTGGTCAAATAACTTCAACATATTTTCTTGAAGCAACCTGTTTAAAATGCAGGGACTACACCGGCTCAGCTATTAGGAGGAGGATATGAACTGGTGGAACTAATAAGCCTCCAGCCTTTTTTCCCCACCTCGTGCGCACACACATGTCAGCTCTTCTTTTACATACTATCTCAAACCTCTTTTAGGCCAATTCATTAAATCAGAGCTTATCGGAAAAGGTGTGTGATGACGAGGATGTATTTGATTGCAGATAGACAGAACTGACTGATAGACAGACTATTCAATTTATCATTTTAAAAAAGCCGAGTTCAAAGCTATTCTCCTTTAAGAAAGCTAAGGGGAATCAATAAATAGCTTTATGTCGTAGGACTTTTGATTTATAACTAATTTGCAAAGTCAAAAAGCCTTGTTACAATTTCATCCACATTGTAATAACAATTATAAATTCTGCTGCTGCTCTTTAATATTGAGCCTTTGACTAATCAACTACAAGCGCAATGCAATTAAAACGCTGCTGAAATATTGAAGAATATCCGAGCTTACAAAATAGTTTTGATTCACGGCAGTTTATATGTGTTTTAAGTGTTTGTTATAATTTTGGTTATTATGGCTTGTAATTCATTTTCAAAACATTCAAATTTCATAAGATCTTTATTTGCGTTTTTTTTCAAGCTGTGAGCCAAGGTTACGACAAATATGATATACCAAACTTTGCATGTAATGAATCTTCCATATTTTAGTTTCACATTTGAAGTTGAATAACAGAAGAAAAAACTGATTTTGAACTATACTCCAGTTTTCTGAGTTTAACCTGTACTGATGTAATGTGCTGTGGAATTGTGTTTGAAATAAATCATCTAACTTAACTTACTTACTTACTTAAAGCATTACTTTTTCCCTGTCCAGTCACCTATAAATCAAAAAGTACCACAAACTCTGGCGAATGGATGTGTATTCAACTTGTTCTCTGCATCGCAACAAATAACTTTTAAACATTTGCTGGATCATAAATACCTGCAAAAATAAGTGAATTTGATACTCCCTAAATCACCGAGACAGGGGCGGTACAACAAGAACACAGCATTAAGCATGAATAAAGACGGACCTTGAAACGCTGCTGTGTCAATGGTAATTTATACAGTGCAATTCTATTACTGCCTCTGATAGCATCTTCCATCTCGCTTATTGATTTTCTGCACTGACATCTCTTTCTGGGAAAAAAAAACACAGAAGGCACCTCAGACGATCAGGGAGCGGGGCCTGGTACTGTTTGTTCTGCGAGCTCAATGGGGAGCGGTGAAGAAAAACGGTTTGGCTTCAAGCACGGGGCCAGAGGCATCCCATCAAACTTCAAGTACAGCCCCAGAGAGATGGGCGCGTGAGCACTGAGCAAACTACACTTCTGCGGATGTCCTCCTGCCACGCTGATGATATGAGAGAAATACAACAGGAAAACAACTACTGCAACGCTAAAGGGCCAACACACAAAGACCTTATGTGTGTGAAGATGTAGAACTTGCAGAAGTGAAAAGTAAAGGGCCTTCGTGAACACATTTCACTAAGTATTTGCTGCAGATTCCGGACGACTAGATTCATGATACAACCCAAGACAGGTTTTTTTTTGAGAACCTTAAGAGTTCCAGTTGACAAAATGTAATGAAGTGAAGTGCTTGTATATTGTAGTATGCTCAAGATTTGTATATGATTTTGGCTTTCTGGATGATTCCTGGTCTACTCACAATATGTCCCATCCATCTGTTTGTATACACATTTGTGCTTGTTGACACACCCAGGAGGAACTTTCAGAAATGTTTTGGCCATATTTCAGAAATTATGAATGGTAGCGAATATTCTTGACTCATTCTGTCATATTTTCAAATGCCTTCAAATGATAAAATCAACAACTTCTCGAATGGCAGCCATTCTTCTGGAGCCGCCTTTGAGATATTTTTAAAATAAAAACATGTTTATTTGGTGATAAATGTTTGTGTAAACTCTCAGTGATACAAGGATTATTCATAACAAAGGAAGGTTGCTCACCCACCATCTGTACTCCAGTTAGCAGGTTTTCCGACGTTTCGTTCTTTCCATGTCCTTGAGTAAGTTCTTTGGATTATGAAAGAGATGTCGGAAAATCTGCTAACTGAATTACAGATATGGGTGAGCAACCTTCATTTTTTTGGTGATAATTATCTGAACAAAACCACTAACAAGGAGTAAAAATAAAAAATAAGTGTTGTTATTGCTCATGATCTCCAAAATCCAAAATATGGCCAAAACCATGACATTTCTGCCTGGGTTAACAGTAAATGTGTAGAACTTCAAGCACAACTTGAACTGATTAAAAGACTATTATATCATCACATCAGCTCTAGCCCCATTACCCTTTGTGATGGCACTCACACATTGAAGAGGTTGAGCCCGATGCGATATAGGCGCTTCCTCATGATGTCGGTGGACAACGTGGGCGACTTGCAGCTGGTGGGGTTCTCACAGTGGTAACGGGGCAGACTCAAGATCATGGCCTGCAGCGCCTCTTTGGACGAAGCCTCGGACGTGGAGCGCGCTTCTGTGGACGCGCTGCTGCTGCTCATCTGCTCTGAACTGTTATCAGCCATCTCTGAGCTGCACCTCTGCACCCCCAGCGTCTCCACGGCGGGAGAGAGCCCTGGGACGGCCTGCAGGTGCGCGCTTGTACATGGAGGAGGCTGTGTGGGGGGTGGTGGAGGTGGGACTGGGATATCATCAGCTGGAGGGATTTTATCTAGAGGCGTGAGGGGCGGTTGCTCCAGCTCTTCTTCGCTGGGCGGTGGAGCGGGGAACTCCACGTCTTGTTCGCCGATATCGGCAATCTCTGTTTCAGGGGGAGGGGGTGGAGGTTCTTGGGGCAAGGGTGGCGGGACAGTCTTTTTCGCTTCTGCAGGCGGGGGAGGAGGAGGTTTTTCTTGAGGCGAAGCTGGCATGGCTGTTGAAGTAGCTTGTGGTTGTTGTTGTGTGCAGCTGGTGAGGTTTACCGAAGCCGACGTCTCGACCACGGACGACGAAACTGTGATATTCTGGCTGTCAATCTGAACCGTCACGTCTCTTATGGCCATCATCAGCTTGCTCGCGCTTCTCGACAGCTCGCTCGGATCGGTGGGACCTTGTGACTCGCCGCCACCACCTTCTCCTCCGCCTGTTGCATCCGTTGTAAATTGATACCCGGCTCCTTCTTGCAAAGAGCACATTGTCTTGAGGCTCCAGTTGCTCAGAGCGTCATCTATAGACTTGGCCAGGGACTGGACTTGCTCTGTGAAGGAGTCTTCCAGGTCAGTCAGTGTGCCCCCCACCGTGGCGGGCAGCGACGGGGAGCGCACTAGAGGAATGCCCGCCAGGTTACAGCCTTCAGCCAGGGCGCGTTCAGCAGAGAAGCCCTCGGTGTTCGGGACTCGGACTTTGCGCATGGATATTCGCCTGGGCAGTCTGCTCTCCAGGAGGGAGTTGCGGATCTTCTCAAAGTTCTTGCTGAGCTGGTACTGGCGGAAGGCGGTCTGGATCTTGCAGGCAGCACGGCGTGAGATGAAGTGCCCGCCGTACTTCTGCTCTAACATTTCGATCTAAAAGAGAACAGCAAAAGAAAAACATGTTAATTCATTTTTCAAGATTTATTGACAGCCTGTCACTGAAAATGAGATGAGGAAATGAATGAGCTGGAATAATTGTTTTTACAGACTTCTACGTTTTATATGTACATTGCAATTTTATTAATATAAAAGTACATATTTTGTGTTGTTTAATTACCTAATGTGTATGAGAACAAAGGTACCAGATGAATCACAAACATGAGAAGTTATAACTGTCTGTGTAAGTGTATAATTCAATTCTCTGGCAAGAAAACAAATAAAAAATACAAAACTGCAACAAAACTCAATAAACCAAAAAAAAAAAAATACCTTGCTGTGTCATTACATTGTAAAAATTGTTCATTTCTTCACCAAATAAAAATCATTATCTCCACATATCCCACAGAGGCGCTCTCCTCACAAATCAAAATTGTCTAAATGTGGAAAAAAGCTATTCATCTCTCCTGTGAAAAATTGCGCAAATGCTGTGGGAAATAGATAGAGATGTAATATAGCCACGTCTGGCAGCGGCTCAAACACTCGGATGAAACCTCTTTGAGTTTCCCAGAACAATCAGGATGTGGAAGTGCCCTTATCTCCCCCATACACCGATTTGCTCATTTTGAAATCCTTTTTTATTGAAGTTGAATAAATGTATGTATCCCTCTCTGCGATCTAATTTATCATAAGCTAAGAGTCTTTACATATTACAAGAACCAAAAAGACAAATTGTGTTTTCGCCGGGAGAATGATCCGATGTTCCTATACAAATGTTCTTTCAGACGTCTTTTGAAATAGTTAATTCAACACATTTTCTGTGTTTGAATAATATGTACTCTTTGGATTAATGGTGACAAAGCCCATACGGTATGATGTAACGCCGAAGCTGATTATCATGCAAAACACAAGACATACCAATTGTGTAGCCACTCCATTAACACTGCACCGGATCAAATCTGCTCTAAATCTATCATTTTATAAGCAAACATTTTAAAGTCTTTGTGAAGGTTAGCTAACTGGGTGCGTACTCCTATCGCCGCATAGAGTTGCTGATTGGCTGCGATGCCGTGTGGAACGTGGCAGGTTGACACGGCCTCCCTCATTGTCATTGGATACATACGCAATCGCATGCAAAGCTCTTTAGAATAGACCAATGACACTGAAAATCCATCTTATCTAAAGCATTTACATTTCACTGCAGTGCCACTGTGAGCCAAGCGGGACGGAGTGAGAATATTAAGGTGTTTTTTCTGAATAGGATGCACCACTGTCTGATAGGGACATCTCAGTGGATCTTGTTGCCATCCGTTCGAGAGCACCCACGCTGAATATTTATCATGGTCCCCTTCACTGCTGTAAGAAGTGGCTTGACTTATGACATTAAAGTTTAAAGAGGGCCGCAGAGGTTGGTGTCTCTTCTCCAAACGTCTGTCAAGGACTTAGGCGGCAGGTGACCTTTAGATTGAGAAAGTCTGCAATGTGCTGAGTGTGATGGGGTGCGACAGCTTCTTATTACATAAATAAATAAACATTACTTACTTACATAAACCACATGTGTTTCCTAATAATTTGATTTGCCACATTCATCATTTTTGATAAGCAAGAAGTTGATGGTTCAATGCAGAAGGATTTCATAATGGAACTCCGGCCAAGTATTAAGGCTGCATTTAATGATTATTTTTGAAAAAGGTCAGTGAAGATAAGATGTTTTAAATTAAATTCAACCAAAGAAAAGCCAAAAAGATGCCACTCACAGACAACTTTATCAAGCTATAAAACAAATTGGTTGTTTGATATAAGTTACTTTTTTGACAGCTTTTTGATTACATGATTGCAAATTATTGAAATAGTTAATTAGAAACAGCCTCCAGAGTGGAACAGAACAGATACGCTGCGTGGCGGGAGGCTTTTTCACAGTCGTGTGAGGAAAAAGGTGTGAATTCTCTGGTTGGAATGACCTCAGCACTTCCCCGCACGTTCATTTTGACATGCGCGGAAGCTGAGAACAAACGTAAACGGCAATGGCGGCGGATCAAGTAATGCTACGTGGAGGAGAAAACACGGAGGAGAATACTACTCCTTTGTCTGTCCAAACGAAACCACGCAAAGCTGTAGTTTCAGTTTCCATTATTCCAGCTTCTGTTAAATGCAGAGTGATGATAATGCATTCATTCCTGTCT
>JAPMNZ010950661.1:0-11057 GCA_029875035.1 Pomatoschistus microps | reverse complement strand
CCATGGTTCCTTCTTCCACCTTGTGAAGGTACGGTGAAAGTAACGATATCAGAAGCTCATGTGAAACGAAAACGCGTTTCTCGCATCCTTCTTGTCCTTCTCCACCACCGGTTTTCAAGATGGCGCATTTACACGGAGAGTCCTCCGCTCTCATGGACACTTCCATCCATCCATCCATCTTCTTCCCCTTAATCCATTTCTGGGTCGGGGGGGTAACAGTCAGAGCTGCACCCAGGACACTTAGCACCAGCCTGGTGCTAAGTGTACACTTATAAGTTAAATTCTAAGCCTATGAATTAAAATTTTTTTTTCAATGGTGGAGCTAAATATTCTTAAAAAGGTCACATTTGTTATTAGTTAACATGTTTTTCTATATGGAGCAGCTGTAAATATTACACAGGGTGGCTTTAATTTAAAAATGATCCCAACCTACAGAGCTGTGTCAATCTGGTTCCAAGAATTCTGAACAATAAAAGTGTGTCCAAAAGCAGCACATATGCTGCACTAGGATAGTGGAATGTTGTTTACTTATTGAATCAGGCACATTACGATGATCTTGAGCCTACGCCTACTTCTCCTGGGGTGGGGTTGGATTACATGCAGAAGCCAAGAACCACATGGCGCTATATCCAGTGTTCACATGACATATTTGTGCAGCAGTGGATCAGTTTAAGGTCGATGGGGAAAGAGCAACAAATACAATATTTGATTAAGGGAAATGTTCTCACCTGTATAACAGCACTGAACCAGCAAGTATTGCCAACATTTTTCAGACCCACAGGGCAGTTGTCTATCCTCTTCCTGTCATGTGGATTCGGAGAATCGCTCCACACCTCTGTGTGGGTGCGCTTGAGACTAGCCTTGTTTTCTGCAATGCTCGCTTCTAAAACTCTGGAAAACACACAAGGCATAACAATATTTGACCAGTGGCAGATGCACAAAAAGTACATGTAGAGGTTGTCATTCACCTGCTTATAGCCTGCTCCTCGTCGGTGATGCCAGTCTCCCTGAATGCCCGACTTGACTCCTCCAGGCTGAGCGCAATGGCTCTCTGGAGGTCATCTTTGTCATCTCCAGTGAGATCTATCACATCTACACAGACATCACATGTGTGTCACTAAAGCATTACGATCAGTCACTAAAAGCAATGGTTTTGATCAATACAGTCCTCTTATACATGTGATGTGCTGTAATTTCCTCTCACTTGTGTCTGCCTGGCTTCCCACGCTGATGTATCTGTCACTGGCCACTTGAGACGTCTGGTAGTAGGTCGTCTCATCCTGTTGCTGAGGAACTTTAGCATTTTTCTCTGTTAGAAAAGCCACTGCCTCTGCAAGGTCTCCATTGCTCACCTGAAACATTGCAAATGGTTATATTGGGTAAAATAAATTCTATTTATTTTCATGTAATTCATACATACTTGAAGAGCCTGTTGAAGCAACTGAACATCTGTAGTGCCTGTAACTTCTCTCAACTGATTTAGTAGAGTCTGTTGATGCTGTTTGAAGACAGAATACATTTTATGTACAAAAAGCCAGAGATATCTACAATCTTTCTAGATTGTAATAAAATGAATACCTATGTTTATAAAACAGTGAGACTGAGACCAACTAATTCATGGATTAATTGGCCAATTATTATTTTGAGGTCATACTAGAGTATTGCTTATACATTATCATAAAAATTCATTCAGATAAATAGGCAGACCCCACTTGAGCTGCGATGCACATGTTAAAAGTACTATAAATAATGGGAGTGCACTTTGGTTCAGTGTCGGAAACAGCTTCAGCTTCCACAGCAACACTTGTCAACACTCAAATAACTAATGATTTCTTTGTCGTACAGCACTAACATATTTGCACACTATTGAAATTCACATTTTCCATGATTCAGAATAAGAGGTTGTGCTTGCGGTCAGTGAAAGTGGTACCAATTAATTTTTATGTATTTTTTTTATTTGAATAGGACAGTGTGATTTAATGAACAGCAGTGCTATTTTACAGGCAAACATGCAAACTCTCCACAGAAAGGCTTCACAGTGCCACCATCGCCCTATAGCAATGGTGTGTTAACATTTTGAAGGATCATGTAGCAGTTGAAGATGTGCTAATGTCTAAATTTTTTGTACAAGGTTTCTGCAAAATCAAAAAGGTAACATGTTCCATAAAAACCTTCAGAGATCTCTGCAGCAAACAACACAAGTCGGATACACCGGACTTCTCATCCTCATGTGACCAGCGTGCCGGAGCAGTTTGTCATACTGGTCATCCGCTTGTGAATAACATCTCAGCAAAGCTAAAATGGAGCAGGTTACAGACAGGGACATTCCCAGTGCATTACAGCTATCAAGTTTTGGCACAATTTTGGTATGTGCATTTAGATGTCTGTCATTGCATTCATTTTACAAAGACATAAGAGGTCATTTTCAAAAGGCTAATCCCTTCTTATGGCAAGTTATTACTTGTTCAAACACCACTCAGAGAGTATGCTCTCAACCACAATTGAATCACTCTGCTGAGATGCACGCCTCTTTCTGTTTACAACTATGCGTCCATGATGGATAATGCTTCTTGGATACGTAACTCTAATGACACTTAAAACGGCAATAAACATGAGGCTACAAAGTTATGCTTTACATCATCACTTAGATGTTATATAACTCAGCAGAGCTGTCAAAGGGTAGTCTTAATCCCCGCAGAGAGACGACGCTTAGAAAATCTTTTTTCAGTTCTCATAGTAATAACATCTTAAAATAAAACATTTGAGCTGCACACCTATGAACTGCGGGGTCTTGTGTAACTACATTCCCACTACACTGGCCATGCTCTGTACACAAATATATCACGGTTTGTTTAATGCACAGACCTCGATCACATGTCTGAATATTACGTATGGGTATGATTAGTATAAGTATAGGTATGTTTGGAAGCGGCAACACCCAAATAACATAGCCCCGGGTTTCAAGAGCATGAATACTGCTTTTTGTTATGGCCTTGTTTATCAATATTGACCTCACCATTTAGATGTGTTAGCCTACTACCTGCTAATATACAGCGTGATACAATGCAATAAACACGCAAGGAGCAGAAACTAAGTTGTGTTTAGTGTTCTCTGAACTGTCACTGTGCGCGGAGTAGAGCTAGCATTCCAGAGCATCTTGCAAAACATCATGCCATAACATTAGCTCACAGCGCTGTGTGCGATGGAATTACACTGATGCTTGGTTCATCTTGACTCCGTGATGTTCACAAACACGTTTAAATCATGTTTGATTGTATGCATTCGCGTAGTTTATTGTTTTGACACGTGATTTCAATACCACCCAAAGAATGCGGCATAACTTAGTCGGTACGCAGTTACAGCTCCTGTTGTTAGCATCACGTTAGCTCGCGTTAGCCACACGTTAGCATGAGCGCGTACCTTCTGAGAATGCTGCTGGAGGACATTCTGCTCCACGGTCATGGCCGGTTCACGGGAGTTCTGTGTTGTAGAATGAAGGTATTAACTGCACGGCACCAACGACAAGGAGTCTAGAGACAAGACGACGCTATAATGACGCTTCCTTCAGAGGCAACATGACGGCCGCCATGGCAGGGATAGTGGCGCAGGTTGAAAGCATGAAAACACAGCTGCTCCGGTGCGGCGCTCGGCTACTCTGGCCTGTTTCAATTACGTCAAACAACAACAAGATGCATCTGTTTTTGGCATAGATAGATCCTAAATATTACAGTCTCTGGAGGCATTGGGGAAACTGTTTTACAGAATTTTGTATATTGTGTGTTTGTGGGTTTTTTGTCTGTATTTTTGTTGTCTGTTTTTTGTGTTATGTGGACTCTCTGTGTGTCTGAATTAAAGATTAAATATGAAAAATATGTACATCCATAAGACAGACTGTGTGGGCTTTGAACACAAACTTTATGTGGAAATATGTGTACGACTTTTACCTAGTTTTCTTTCGTTTTCATTTAGATCTGAGATTGATGCCTGGAACCGCTCCTTAACTGAACAATATATTTGTTTTTGTAAAAAGACAATAAAAAATAGATTTTTCAACGCAAAATATTAGTCTGTAGGATTGCAAATATTATATAGTGAATACCTTGCAATTGTAGGCTATGTTCAGTATGTAAATTATGTTAATGCAGTCGAATGTATGGAGAGGTTGTGAACCCCTGTAAGTTTTTCTAGCGTACACATAATCTGTGCATGGTTTTTTCCTTTTTTATTTTGTTTGATAGACAATGGACCTGTTTAAAATAGAAATGGTAGTTTTATTATAATGAATCGTCATGTGTGAGGAAGATAATGGATCATGTTTTGCAATGTATGGGAGTACAGTTCTACAACAATAACTCAGTATTAAGTAAGTAAGTAGAATCGGAAACAATTACAATTTTAGCTCAGTTTTCAACATACATTCTTCAATAACAATGACACCAATGATTTACTCAACTAAATAAATTCACTTTACTTTATGGTTTCTCCAAATATTAGTGTCTATGTCAATACAAACAATCATAAATTAAAATACACCTAAAACATGGTCAAATCATCTGTCAACATCTCAACCATATTGTTTTTAATGATGTTTCATTCAAATGTAACGTGTGATTTGTTATGAACTGTATGTTAAAAAGACTGTGTCTAAAAAGTGTTGTTGTTGTTTCCCCCACATCTTATTAATGCAGATCTAACCTATTTGAATTGAGATCATTTGTAATTTTTTCTTTGAACCTATGTCTTTTTGACCAGTAAAACATGGTATTTACAATATTTTTTAATTGACCTATATCTTAATAATAACATTGACATTATTATTATTATTATTGTTTAATTAGTTATTTGTTTTTAATGATCAATGACAGTGATTTAGCTGCTTTCCATCTCATTATTCACTCTTCATTGTCATATAGGCCATGCGTACATTGTTCAATTATTTAACATGGGCTTAGCGTTGAAGGCCATGAAAGAGCCAGCAGTGACCTTCTTTACCGTGACCTAATTCTGAGACCTTTGCGAGGTGTCGCCTATTGAATAAGGACAGATATTTGTGGTTTTATTCATTTTGTTTTTTTAGACCAGACAAGTAAAGTCTAGTTTATTCTAAAGTCAGACAGATAGATGGTAAACAGAGCACTTTAATAATGACCTTTCACTTGTATTGAAACTGTTTTAGTGGATCAATTTCTCAGTGTCAATTGTTTCCAGCACTATTTTTTTGTTTATTTTCTTTTTGTACTTTTAACTTTGTTTTATTTATGTACTTATGTATGTAGTATGCTTGGTGCATACTGGAGACTTTTGCAAATGTATTCCTATGTAGTTTTACTGCAAATACCAAATAAAGTGAATCTGAATCTTGCATACCACTATGCTGTCTTGGTCTCGATAGGAAGTTGACAAATTTAAAGTTGGCTTAATTCATTATAGAGAATGATAGATTATTCGCACAATGGAAATAGTGAGCAGTCAAATCTGTAAGCAGTTATTAATTCAGAACAAGAGACATGTCCTCACTGGAACTGGGTCAGTCTTTAGATGTTCACGAATAGCATTGTTGTCATAGTTATAACTGAAGCCCTCAGCATGCTTTGTTATCATGAACTGTGTCATGTAACTAGAGCGTATAAATATTAATAGCAAGGGTAATAACTTTGATGGGGGATGTATTCTGGCAGGCACACATTGGAAGTTACGCAGTATTCTTAAGATTTTTTGATTTATGAAATAGTTTAATAAATAATAAAGGTGAGATAGATTATCCATTATATACTGCATATATTTACCAGTCCAGGCCTCCAGGATAAGTACGGAAGTAGCATGGTCACTGTAATTTACCAGTTGTCCAGCAGATGGCAATATGACATTTCTATTATGCAAGGGGTTTAGCCTTGCATAATGTGGAATTTACAACCTGCAAGGGCCACAGCCTAAATATAGAAACAATGAGGTGTTATAAGTAAACTGCTATCCTTATTACAAATAAGAGCAAGCAAGATTTCAATTATTTTACTTAGAGTGCAGAAGAAGATTGACACATTCTGATTGTTCATGAATCCCTCCACAGTCTGGTACCTTCCCATATTTACTTGTGTGTTATGAGTCTGAAGGTGGGAGAAGCAGCTCTCTGGATTATGCTCCTTATAAATGGAATTATTAAACCAAATCATGATGTTGTGCTCCGACCCTGAGCTCACCCTTTAGCAAACGTAAGACTCACTTGTTTAGCCTCTCCTATACTTGTGCAGTGCTCAAGTCAATTCTATTTACTTGTGTATAGCCCTAAATCATCACAGCAGTCGACTTAGTGGACTTCACATAATTGTCAATTCGCCAACAACAGATTAGAGAATCAAACCATTAGAAATGCAATAATATGCAATGCAAAGATAACAAACTGTTGGTTTAGCTCAACTATCAACCTAGTAAATTCATATATATTTAGAAGTTGAATAGTATTCTTAGCATTATTCAGAGTAAGTGATGTAATTCTTCCAAAGAGTATTGTTGGGGATAGTTTTTTTCAAAAAGTATTTGTGTATTAATACCAAAGTCTTTTTTGAGAGTGATACCAAAGATTGATCATTAATATCAATACATCATTCATATCAATATATCATTGATAGATATATTTCACATCTGTATTCCTTCAGCTTGTTTCCCTTGTTGGAAGTCTGGAGATACAATAATAAGAAACATCATTGGTCCATCCTGGGAACGTTTTTACATTTCAAAGTTTGTAACAAAATCTAAAGTTTAACAGCTCTACAACTGAGGGATGTTATCTTTACTCTTTTTAACGTACAGTGGCACTTGAGTTGCCTTGTGTATACAAATAACTTTCCTTGCCTGGGAATACATTTTGATTTATACTGACAGCATTAAATAGGAGCCATCTGGCCACATGACTAATGTTGGATCGTCTCTTTTCTTTTTAGAACCTCTTGCATCTTTTTTTGTTTTTTGTTTGTCTTTTTAAGATTAATTCAGTTACACAGTTGCAGTCCTGTGTGAAATGTGCTACATAAATAAAACATCCCCTTCTTCTTCTCTACAAACCTACACCTCAAGCACATGCACAGATCGCGTTGGGGGCCGCAGACTCACCCACACTTTGACCTCAAGGCGGGAGGCAGAACCATCAATCAGCCTGTGTGGAGACCTGTCAGGAAGGCAATCAGAAAATAAGTTGATGAATCAATTGGCAAAGTCAAACAGTAGTCGTCGGCGTGGATTGGGCTGGGCTGACAGGCTGACATAAAGGGCTTCCACTTGTTTGTTGGAAGATCAAAACGGATCCTGAAATAAAGCCTCGGGGCTGTATGATAATAGCTTCACTCACACCAGGACACCGACAATCCCCTCGCTGTCTGTCTAATTCAGTAATCCAGCATGAACGGTACATGCTGAATGACATCACATCCAAGTTAAAATACATATACTTGGAGGTACATGAATGAGTGACTAAATGTGAGGAGCCTGCGTGCTTGAGTCCAAACCTGCGTGGGCAAAACGTTATAATGTGATTGAAAATAAATGGGAAAGAGATGTTTAAAATGGTGTGAAGTGGAGTGGGCTCTATAGCTTTGAGGGCCCTTGATGAAGTGCCTGAGGAAATGTGCACTGCGGGGGAGGCTGCTTCATCTCCAGTCTTAACATTCTGGACATGCACAAAACTTTACTTACTCTATCTGCTGTATAAGCCTATTTGGTTTGGAACTAGTCCACATTTGCATGGGTTCGGTCCCAGCGCTTTAAAGGACACACGCTTGGGCCACAGCATGTGCAAAATCCATCAGTGAAGTTAATAATAATATATACTTTGTGTGTGGTCTTTTATGGCTTGGCTATTTGCGGTTATTTCCTTTTCTGGATACATTTCAGTATTTACAACAACCTGTGCTCATGAATGCGTGTGTCAGCACTCACACACCTGGCACCAGTGTCTTCATTATTGTCAATGTTTATGTGCAGTTACAAATAATATATTATCGTACCATGTGGGCTTATAGACTGTTGCCATAGACCAGAGGAGTCCAAACTAATGCCCTTAATGTCACTGTATCTCTCTGCCACTAACTAAGTAAGTAAGTCATTGTATTTATATAGTGCATTTTACAGACCAAGGTCCCACAAAGGGGAAACCTGGATGACCTGGAGGAAACCATGCAGACATGGGGAGAACATGCAAACTCCACAGAGAAAGGCCTGGAGGCATTGAACCTGATAATGCAATGGTGCGCCACCCAACACACAAAAGTACAAAGTTAAACGTGTGTGTGGTGTGTGCTTGTGTGTAGGTGTAAGTGTGTGTCTATTGTGTGATCATTACAAATAAAAATAAATAAATCAATAAGGAGGCAGGAAAAAAGTGCTTGATTTCTTTATTTCTAATTTGTTTGACTCTTCTCCCTATACCCCATGATATAATTTGAATAATATAATATAACAATAATGATAATAATAATAATAAGATAATGGTAATAGAAATAATAATAGCAACCTCATTCATAATATATAATAATGAATCAAAACTATTTTTGAGTAACTTCTGAGGAGAATATAGTGTTTTTTTTTCACATGCATTTAATAACATGCATATCTTGTCGTGTGTATGCAATTGTTACCCTTTTAAAATGAAGTAAAATGCATATTATAAACTAATCTTTCCATCACTGACCATAATCATGTTGGCATTTATCAACCTGAACAAAACGCGTACTTCAGCGTCTTCACATTCTCTGCATTCATCTTTCAGGGACGCGGAGGTAAGATCGGTTCAAGGCATTTTCTTCTTTCTTTAAAACCATAAATGAATGCCAGAAACCTGAGCATAGCGCTACAGTAATAGCCACAGCAAATCCATAATGAAAGGAACCTTATAGAAAAGCAACATTAATAATAAGGGCATTATGACTTCACATTCCATTCTGACTGTGGCATTTCAAAGACGGCCTCAGCTCCGACGCTTCAACATTATAGAATCATCATGCTTTAAGTGATATATGTTTTCTTATTAACCAAGGCCTTCCGGCAATTACGTGTCTCTGATTCTGGCTGACAAAGCTTCTTAGCGTATTATCTGCAGCGCTGAGAATGGGACATTGTTCCGTTCTCTGTATGAAATTGAGTTGTGTCCATTTATATGAGTGTAGTCTATCACATAATGGCTTTAAATATAAATGACTTGGCACTGCAGGCTTGTGAGCTTTGATTTATTTGGGCCAATGTCCTTAAGGCTCTGGGT
This sequence comes from Pomatoschistus microps, assembly GCA_029875035.1. Classification (NCBI taxonomy): domain Eukaryota; kingdom Metazoa; phylum Chordata; class Actinopteri; order Gobiiformes; family Gobiidae; genus Pomatoschistus; species Pomatoschistus microps. The sequence goes on along the minus strand of JAPMNZ010950661.1, from coordinate 1,810 downwards.
GTACACTTTCAGACATAATACAAGAAATATTTCAAAATCTGCGTTCACTGGTAGAAGCCAGTACTTGTGATGTATGTAATAATAAATACAGAACTTGCTGAACTAAGCCACCTGTAGATAAAGTACATTTTGTCCAGATATTGGCTGCACTTCAAAAGAAACCGTTTTTATGTTGTGATAAAACTATGGATCTATAATAAGAACAAAAAACTAAACAGCCAACCAAAGACGACTGTTTTAACGGGTCTATTTTGATAATAATCATGTGTCTTATTGCTACTCATCAAAAATAATAAGTCCATGCTCTGAGTTTGCATGTTAACCCTGTGTCTGCGTAGGTTTCCTCCAGGTGCTCCGGTTTCCCCTACCAATAAAGATATGTACAATAGTTCTTGCATGCGCCTCCTGTACTGGCGACCCTGCTCTCATCTCTGTGTGGAGTGAGAGACAAATGCCCAAAAAATAACAATTGTGAACCGCTTTGTGACTCTGGTCTGTGAAAGGCGCTATATAAATAAAGATGACTTACTACTTACAATTGCCCTAATCACAAAGAAAAAACAAAAACAAAAAGTGTATTTCCTTGCATTTCCTTGTGTCGGCTCTCTCTGCGCTGCTCACAAAAACATAAACATAAACAAAAGTAGAGCTGCTAGACCTACGGCAAATCCTTTCCAGTAGCAACACAACACAAACACATCCAGTGGTGCAGGGTTCAAACAACTTGAAAAAAATAGTGACTTATAGTCCAAAAAAATAAGAATGCAACTTGTTGATTTCCCTGAGTGATCAGCGCTCCCATTTTTTCCAGTAGTCGACCTACACATCAAGATATCATTGTTTTTTCCTTGAAGTTGACTGAATGTCACTGTTTACATTAGGTTAAAACTCAAGTTAGCATTTTAATAATAGTAGTAGTATTGTTTAATATTGTTTATATCTAATAGCTGTTTTATGTGCAATGCATCATGTTTGTTTGTTGTTGTTTGTATATTGCTATTCTAATTCGATTATTTTTGCCATAATTTTGAAGATGCTTTCCTCCTAGTCGTCTTTTTTAGTTGAGCAGTTGTTTTTTGCTTTAAAGATTGAGATTTTCATATGTACATGTTTCATTTCACTTTTATGTTGCAGGCATAGCTGGGGCTCTAATTTGCAAACCACAAAAATGTAAATATGCAATTGACATTTTTATCAAACAGGAAATTCTCACTGAGATTTCATCCTCTCTATTTCATGGGAATTACGGGGGCTACTGCACATGTTTTTAATAGAGGGGGAAACTGGAGCACCTGTAGGAAACACATGCAGACACAGAGAGAACATGCAAACCTCCTCTCAGAAATCTTGTTGAGTTGGTATAATTCATTTTTCACATGTGTGTATTTTTTGGCCTCTATCTCTTCATCAGATCTGTTTCTTCAGACAGTAAAGTGGCGCGGTGACGCAGTGGTTAGTGCGTGTGTGTCAGAAGGTCCTGGGCTTGATTCCACCTCCAGACCTTTCTGTGTGGAGTTTGCATGTTGTCCCTGTGTCTGCGTAGGTTTCCTCCGGGTGCTCCAGTTTCTTGGGTGCTCAGGTTTCCTCTACCACTAAAACATCTCTCTGTGTGGAGTGAGAGACAAAATGCGCACAAAACAACAAATTGTAAAGCATGTTTTGACTCTGGTCTGTGAAAGGCGCTTTATAAAGATTACTACCTAGTACTTCTTTTTTTTTTTTTTAACGATGCGCTGGGAAACGGCTGCAAGTCCTAAAGTAGCTCTGAAACAGTTGTTTTTTTGTGCTTTACTTTTTTTTTTTTTTTTTG